>LPNX010849066.1:171848-189348 GCA_001517045.1 Pseudotsuga menziesii
TTCGGATGGTTAACTGAGGCAAATTTTGGAGGAGTAGTCCAAGCTAAAGAAAAAACAGTAGTCCTGAAATTTTGTAGCAGCAGTCAAGGAAATTCGTGACTGATGTACAACAGTAGTAAAGGTTGGACAAGTGGAGAATTGGGTGAAAAATAGCTCTGAAATTCGTGACTTTTTCTGAGGAATTTTTGTGTGGATAAATGTCTGTAAACTGAGGAAGCCCTAATTTCCACAGACCACACTTTACACAGTCAGAAATTTGTAGACTTTTACCACAGTACGAATTTGAAGCAGTAGACAGATGTAATTTTGGTGGGGTCTAAACAGTCTCGTTTTTTGTTTTAAAAGTCCATTTACTGCAGTCAAACATTTTTATGATCTTTTGTGTTCAGCTAGATATTAAGGCATTAATCAGTGAAGAAAATGTGTGACCAAGGAGTGACAAAGTAATGACATGAACATTGCAGTAAATACACAGTAAGGTTATGTATGCTTCGTTTAAACTAAGATGACATTGATGTATTAACATACAGTGAAATGATATACCCTAGTTTGATACATAGGCACAACATGCACACAATGATACAGTAGTTACAAAGTCTTGTATCTATGCCCAGTAATGGTATATGATGGTTATGAAACAATGAAGTGAAATGATATACTATGAAGTATATGAAATAGTGGAGTGTTAAAAGACAAATGAAGACATGATGATGCATACTTATACACTAGGATAATGATGATGCATACAATGATGAATAACATCAAATTGAGAAGACCTTTGATGATCTTGAAGCATTTAGCTGACCTAGATGACATGTGCAGACTTTGAAGACATGAGCAATATTGAAGTGTGCAGTACCTTAAATTAATTGGCATATATGCAGACTTCTCGATGACTTGGAGATTCTTGAGCAACGGGTTGAAGGGTTGATGAACAGAGATGATGAGTCATGACACTAATACAAATCCCAAGCGTGAAGTCTAAAAGTTGTGATATGCATAGCTTATGAGAGTTCAAGCACACTGTTGATGAATTGTGAGGATCATGATGAAGTGGGTGATAAAGCAAAGTTGAGGTTGACAACCTGGATCATGACAAGTTGACTGTCCTGGAGAAGTTGAGACACTTTGCAAAGTGTCACACTGTCATCTTCTGGTATGTATGACAGTTCGTGGAATGATAATTATATCAAGAATGATTTAATATATGCATGAGTTTTTTGATGAAGACTTGGAAAGTTATTGAAGGAAAGTATATGCATGTGAGATACTTGACAGTGAGAGAGTGAGAATTGCATGACAAGCAATCAGTGAAGAAGTTGATGTGTGATAAGCAACAAGTAGTGACATGCATATTTGTATGATAATGCCTTATATAGCTGAATTATGATTAGCAGGCTTTGAAGACCTCGGTACAAGGGTGATAAGTATAATTTGCTTACCTTGGCAGTGATATTACTGACTGTGTTTGAGTGAGCTTGACAGCGTGACTGTGACACCTACAACAAAAGAAGTGTCAAGTTACAAGTGATATAATGCTAACACAGTGGCATGATTGATCTGACTATGACAACAGATTGATAGTGAAAGCAATGACATGATTGATTTGACTATGATAGCAGATTGATGGTGAAAGCAAAGACAAGTTGATTGACTTGACTATGACAGTAGTGTAGATGACATGTTTGATGAGCAGATGATGAGCAACAGTGCTTGTGATGAACAGATTGACATGATGTGTATGTACAACAGTAAGAAAGGATGATTGTATGATGTTGGCAGCAATTTGATGAATGATGTATTCGTGGTTATAGTCAGAATGATGTGCCTGTAGATATGGTGTGATGTGACATTGATACGGTGAGCTTAAATTGTAAATGCAAGCTTGATTTGCATATGAGGTTAGGATACCTCAAACCCTTCTTAGCAGGGTCTAAGTAAACTAGGCAGGGTCCTGGATGTAGAGTAGGTGCTCTTTGTATCAGTAGGTGCTGATTTTACCTAACGGTTGTAACCAGACCAAAACTAATACAAAAAGATTACAAAATTATATGATGTTGTATTCTTTTGTGTTATGGTTTTTGATGATTCAAATGCTTATGATATGTGAATGATGAAGTGAAAGATGTTTATGAAATGATTATGAGATTGGTAGAATAATGGAATGATGAATTGGTAGTTAATTGTGACAAGTCAAGAAAAGTTGTAAAATTGGCTTTACACTGATTCACCCCCCCCTCCCCCACCTCTCAGTGTCTAACAATTCCATCCTATGATTTCAAGCCATTTAGAGACATACTATGCAAATTCCACTCATTCATATTACTATATACCATGTAAGGGTTAATGTATTAAAATGACACCAAGTGTGATACCTATCTGAGGTTCTGAAATAAAATTGAAATTACATACTCATCAAAATCATTTACTATATTGGGATCCTACTAATCAATAGCATCATGCCACCCCCCTCTATGGTCGATCCCTTACCTCTAGCTCAACTCTTAAAGTTTATCCTCCAAGGAAATTAGTCAAGACCCTACAATTTTGATGGAACCATCTAATCCAAGCGTTAAAATAAGGTAGAAAAATATCCCATTGCTTAATGAGTGATTTTTCTTTACTGAAGGGTACATTTTTATTAAGGCCATGATAGAGAAGTTAAATCATATTCAATAATAAAACATCAAAACCACCAACATCAAGCTACAAATAAAGTTTCTGTGCTTGATTAAATCCCAATCCCTTACCCTCGTACCTCATAGGATCCAGTGGAAACGTTGTAATCCTGAAATCTATTATAGTATTAAGTCTGTTGAATTATGAGTGGGGTCTAGAATTCTACTTTTATATATGAATTCCAATCAGGTTGGAACCACAACATACCAAAACAATTAATGGTAATGTTAAAATTTAAGTAAAAGGAAGGAGAATGAAAGACAAAGAGAATGTCCAACATGTATTGGCCAAAGTTTAAGCACACATGAAAGAAAGAAAAAAAATGTGGATTAACAAACTAGCTTTATTAACTGCTAATATGGAAATACAATAGGCAATCTCTGAGATTTCATCCCTTTACAATGAGACTACAACATTATTTTATAGGCTTCCGTTGACTGAGGTGAATGCGACCTAGGTATGAATGCATGTGCATTGCATCAAGACAACTTGTTTAGTTATTGTATTATGGAAACCGTTCCCCTATTGTTGTTTAAATCTAGTTATGCATGGATCTGATGCCAAATTGTAAGAGTTCACCCTCCCTTTTAGTAGTTGTATTTTACTGTTTGAATGAGACTTCACTAATTCCTACTTAACTGCTAAGTATGCCATGTTGAGATTGTTGATTTCTGCAACAAATTGCCTCTTCTCTAAGAACAATAATATGCAACAATGCTTAATAGTTTCCTTTAGTAGATGCACCCTAGTTGACTCTCGTTGATACACAACACATAACCTCTCTTCTAACTGTTCCTTTGTATCCTCAAGTTATGGATTGTTATCTTAACAGTTTACCTTCAAACAACAATTTGGCTCAGGTCTACCTCCCATCACTAACAAACTGCCTCTATTACCTTGTTGACAACTAAACATGCTAGAAATCAAAGCTATGGTCCACCCTGGGATGAAAGGATACTCTACCACTAAGATTATTTCTCTTTTTGTGATGGGAATCCATATTGGTTCCAAATCAAGGTGTGGATTTCTATCTCCAACACTCTTGTCATAAAAATAGTCTTAGAGTGATATCCTTGAGGTTAAGCATGCAAGTGAAACTTGGTGATGATGCCACATTTCTAGTTGGGAGTGGGATCCATCTCATTTATATGCATTAGGTGATATCCTTTAGGTCAGGTGCAAGTCCTGGGTAAGCTTGGTGGAATAGTTACCACCCCCTGATGTGGCAGGTTATCTAATAACAAACTTACATTTAAATCTGAATTCACGATGTTCTCTTAAACTGGAAGTGTTTCTTTTTTGGGGCAAGTGTTATACTTACAAGAGGAGTCAATTTCATCTCCCAAAGACAATTCTAGTAGTGTCTGAAATAGGATTCCTGTTGTTTCCTTGTCAGTCACTATCTGCTGTCAGGCCTTGTAATTGGAGATCACGTGGTTTTCAAATTCTAGTTTGAAAGTCTTTAAGATATGTTTACATAGTTTTTGGTCGTGGTATTATTTAATAACATTTTACATATGTTGCATTCATTAACATGATGCATTTTTTTTTCATGTTTGGTATTTCTAGGTGCTTTCTAATGATATTGACTTGCTTCATCACCCAGCTGAGCTGGAAAAGCGAAAGCACAAGATTAAACGGCTTGTGCAATCTCCAAACTCATTTTTCATGGTATTTATCGGCTTGAGAGTTAAATATTGGTTTTACATAATTTTTAAGCTGTCTGTTTTCCTGAAGTAAAATGCTTATTTTGCAGGATGTAAAGTGCCAAGGATGCTTCAACATGTGAGTAGTATATGCAGATTGATTTAATTATACTTGTGTTTCCATGCAATATTATGCTTAAATTTGTTTCAACCAAATTTGTAAAGCTGTGGAAATATTTACTTTAAAATATTACTGATCGTGTGTGCATTGCTTGAATGATGCAACACCACTGTTTTTAGTAATTCACAGACAGTTGTGGTATGTGGGATATGCCAAACTGTTTTTTGTCAGCCAACTGGAGGAAAAGCACGTCTAACTGAAGGCTTCTCCTTCAGAAAGAAGGGTGATTGATTAATCTTTCACGAACGATTACGATGAGTAGTTGTTAAAGTGGCCTTCAATTTAACTTAACATAGAGTGGAGAGTTCAGAGTTTTTCAATCTTGGTATCCTGGCCAAGTTTGCCATTTTAGACTGTTAGTAACTAGGTATTATTTGAATCTTTGTTCTGTAGGCTTATCATACGTTATAAGTTGAATATGAATGTTGTTATGGAGTATTAATTTCTAAGATATATGTGTTGTCGTGAATGTTCCTTTGAATTCTTTAAATTACTTGCTTCCAATATGGTTGAAATTCTGTATATTGACATGCATAATCAGCTGGTAAGTTTTCCTACAGTGCATGTGTTTGGTTGCGGCATTGTATATATACTATGGTCCTTATATTTCTATATCTTAGCTCACATGAAATTTTAATTTTGAAAGTCTTGTGCTCTTGCAGACTCTGATGTTAGTATGGTCTGTATGACCATAGTTAAATCCTTGGTACCAACTCTTTTAATCAGTTAAAGGTTTCGCGGGCCTCATTGGGGAAAATTCATTTTTCCAGGAAGAGTTGAAGGATTAATTATAGCATGTAATGAAACCTCAAAGTTTGATGGAATACCACTTTGATAATTGAGTGCTAGGAAATGTTGCAGTCTTGATTAATACATTGTCTTTTTTCCATTGTAATTTTAAAATAAGCATCCATTATTTGTATTGAAGGATGTTATGAGGATTCCTTTTCCATTTATGAAGGTAGATTTATGTTTGTTATTACATACTTTCAAGGATTGAACACTGTTCCCATATAATTGGGACAGAATAAAGGACCTCTTGGGGATTTGCAGGCTGTTTCTTCGGGCGTCAGTTGACAGATGTGCTCAGTGCTTTGTTGAGCATAAAATGTGGGACAGTCACCAGACTCTAACACCATGAACAGAGCTTTGGATCATTCGATTCACTTTCTATAGGATAATGTAATGTTTCAGTGGCTTATTTGTCTTTATACCTTTTTAAGCATAGAGTATTTGCGATCATATTTTTTGTCAAACCGTGAGATTTCTGAAACAATTGATACACATTCCCTTTTTAAGATTGCTAAGTGCTTGCAAGTGTGTAAGGTGGCAATTACCTGATGTCTGTCGTAACTTTTGTAACTTTGTACTTTGGGGGTTATTTTTCAGAAGACGGACCTCTTTCTCTCTTAATATTTTCAATTCGTATGTCAATTTCAGTTCTTTAAAAGCATGAAGTATTTTTAATTAGTATCAAGTGTTTTAAAAGAAATTGTGGGATTTGTGAAGAGGGTTTTGAAAGATTCTCTTCTTAAGAATTTTCACAATGTTTTTGTTACACATTGTGAGACTTCTAATTGCTTTGTCTTGATTTTTTTTGGAAATATAAGCATCTTTACCTGTCTTATTATTTTCTATCTACATCCAATAAAGTTTTTTGTTCGATAGAACTCTCACTTTATGACAAGAATTATTCAGTTTATTTTAGTATGGAAGATGTTTTAATTCCCCAAGAAATATAAATATGAATCCCGAGTTTTTTTAGAAACGCTTTATCTTCCCTGTCCATATCTCAAAAACTGTTGCTAATTGGGAGATTTTGAGAACTGAGAAACCCGTTATGCTCCATTAGATCTTGTTCTCTAGCAAGCAAATAAACCTAAGACAAAGCCTTAAATTGATATATATGGACCTAGCCTCTGCTTCTTGAGAATCTTAGCCTATGCCTTTTGAGAATCTCTTAAACATAAATGTGAACCTTCTCGAAACTTGAGTTTGAGCAGAGCCATCATTCTAAGGGTCGTCGACTAGGACATAAATGTTGTCCGTCGCTATACGGATGCTACGTTCGTCGCTTTTCCAATGCTTCGCACGCTAGTTTGTCGCTAACGTGACTAACTGTTTGTCGCTACAATATTGACATTTTTTTTAATATCCTTACTCTTCGTCGCAAATAATTTTGTCGCTAAAGTTGCGTCGCAAAAGCAACACATGTTCGTCGAAAGAGAATCTATTTGGTTCGTCAGAAGAGCAACACTTACCAATCGCGACGAAGTGAGAAAATGTTGCTTTAGCGATGAAAGTTTTCCCACGAACCAAAGGGGCCATTTTCATTGCTAAAGCAATGCATAGCAATGAAAGTCTGTTAGAAATATGTCCACATGTACTAGTGTGTTTAGATTGACATTGTAAAGTAAACACTCCTTAAAGAAAGGGTAAACTTTTTTTTATAAGAGCTTCACTCTTTATTTATTTTGAAAATTTAAATAAAATAATATCACACGACGATGACTTCTTCAATGTTTTAAACTTTGGCAGAACCTGCATATTTTCTTAACAAACTTATAACTTTTTTTAAAATTAGAAATTGTCATTTTTTATTACAAATTTACGATTCTAATGAATATTAATAATCAGTTTTTATTTTTAAAGATAATAAGATAATGAATTTTGATATATACATAAGTCTACATGTAAAAGTTCAAAATAAGTTGAAATGATATTTTTAAATGCTTTTTGATAATTTTAAATATAGATAAAATTATTTAAAAATATTAATTAAAAAATAGTTACTTAAAAAATTTCAATATCCATAAAAGACATTACTTAAAAAATGTCAATATCCATTAAAGACCTTCTTGTTGTATCAAGAATATCATTTTTAGTTTAAATCACTTGTATCCATAAGAAAAGCAGTCAGAGTGGCTATCCCTAATGCAAGAGATGTCACTACAATGCGCTGTCATTTTAAATCAGCTATTTCCATATTGTAGGGAGTGGCCTTTTTGGTTTATGCAAATCATTTCAAATCAGCCTCTTCCATGTTTTGGAGAGAGGGAGCGACCTCTTTAATTTATTCTAATGAATTTTTTATGTTTTCTCTTAATCGTTATACTAAAATTCAATTATAAATATGAAATTCCAATAAAGGTTTAATAAGAGAAATATGTGACAAAAATATCAAGTATGATTTAAATATGGAAGTATATATCTATTTTTTTTCTTCTTAATGTTAAAACAATTTAAATGTTTTTTTTCCTAATGTTTAAAGAATTTTAGTTGTAAGAATGGGTAATAAATATATAAATTTTTTTTTGAAAATTTGCTAAATTTTCATTTATTTTTAAGTTTATGGACTTAAATAAAAAGTATCAAATTATGTACATTATAAGTAAAAAAATTTCAGCCATGTTGTATCTTCAATATAACAATGACCAGTATGACCAAATCTTACTACTATACTTTAACTTTAGGTTCTTACATCTAAAATTTGACCACGTTTCAAAGTTTTATATTTCATTTTGTATGGTTTAAAATTTCTTCAATATATCAAAAACCAATATGACCAAATATTGCTGCTATGATTTGAACTATAAGTTTTTACATCTATGCTTGACCCTTTTTCAAACCTCATAGATTTTATCGCTATGTAGGGTTTGATACTTGGTTCTCTTCAAAGTTTACATTTTTTTCTAAATTTTTTGTCCCGACCCAATATTAACAACTAAAGTGCCTTGATTTTGATAATTGAAATCATCATTAAATTATGTCCAAAGCTTATGTAATGCCATCTCACCCATATTTCTCAAAAATATATGTTTAGAACTAGTCACTATGGAAACCGAAGCTTCCATATATTCTCCAGAAATGTATTTAACCAAGGGATTTGGAAACAAACATGGGCTTCCATACTATTCTCTGGTGTTAAAAGTATATCTTCTTACAAACTACTGGGTCCCCACTTTAGCCTATTTTCAAAAATTTCCTTACACATGTAGCTTAGTTGGCTTTCAAGTTTTCTTGGTTTACATGATTCATAGCTTAGTTGGTTTGCAGGTTTTATGGGGTACAAGATTCATAGCCTACTTGGTTTTCAATTTTTCTTGCTTTACAAGATTCAGGATTCTTGGAGATCATTAATTTAAACCCACCAACTATAAGTATAGGTCATATGGTCTACCAAATCTTAGTGGTGATAAATTCATTACAACCAATTTAAAATCATTCTACCTCTTATATGCTTCTCCCATAGTTGTACTGAATATAACCAACTTCCTTCCCACAAAAATAATATATATCAAAACAAATAATATATAACAAAACAAATTATATGACACCATCACATTCAGATAACACTCAAAACCCTTCATAAACACATTAAGAAAAAATCCGCATACACTTAGTAAGAAAGAACGTGGAAAAAAACAAATAAAAGTTAGAATCATGGAAAACAAATTAACATTGGAGTGATGATGCAAAAATGAATGTTTGTCTTAGCTATGCATGTTGCATTTGAGGCATTGGTTATATTCCATGATACGAGGAATTTATAATCCCATCTTGTTCCTACATTTTTTTTTATGTTATATATATTTATTTAATGTGAATACATAGTGATATTATTTAGAATTTCCAATTTAGAAAATATTGGGAAAAACTTATTCTCTACTTTTTAACGACTCCTTTATTTTTGTTTTCATTAGTTTTAATTTCCTGGTGTCTTTGGCTCCCACTAGGACCATCAATAAACACATCTACAATTACTTATGGGTGTATATATAACATATCTACAATTATATATGGGTGTACATATACCTAGCTTAGGTCGCTATATATTGGAGAATAAAAATTTGGTATATAGTTACATTATTATATTATTGAATATGTGGATATTATACAAGTGACTATCTACAATGTAGAGGGCCAAATCTATGTATTACAATATAATAAGTAAATATGTGCAAAGGTTGAATCTATAGAAGGCTTGTAAAAAATGGTACATAAACACCTTCCACTGATGTGAAGATGACTACTTGAAACTTCATTTTATATAATCTTCTCCCTTTGATAACTCTTCATGTGAAGAAGATTTACAAGAGGAGAAAAAGATGGTTCAATCTCTCTTCAATGAATCTCTTCATGTCCGTGATATATATCTTAGCATATAAAATAATGAATATCTTTGTGAAGAGGATTTGCAAGAATTGAACAAGATTTCTCCACTTATTTTTTGATGAATTTTTTCCCCTTTATGACGAGTCTCCTAGAACTACTAGGAAAAATCACTTTGTAGAGGTTGTTACTATTAATACATTGGAAAAAATTTCCAAAAAAAACATTGCAAATGGTCATAAAGGTATTGTCGAATTTTTTGTTCGATGTGTGGAGGTTTGACATGTAGTGCATCTCTTAAATTTTTTTTGACTCAAGTCACATATGGTTATAACCAAGATTCTAGTGATTGCAATATCAAACTATATGACACCAAGTTACTCACTCATAAATACTAACAACTTTATGGCTCATAATGTGCTCATAGTCAAGGCTCAAAAGAAATCATTTCTATTCAAATCAATTTTTCATCTAACGATATAATGGGTTCAAGTAACCTCATAATTTATACAAGTAATTTCTTAGGCCTTTCAGAGGTGGGATTTTTGCAACCAACATCCCAAGAAAGTTTAGAGTCAAGAATATCAAGAAAGTATAAATAAACAATATCAATAATACAAATTATTCACTAAATTGTATCATGTGAAACAAACAAATTCACGTCGACAACTAGAAAATATCATGAAGGAGAAGTTGAACAAGTAGGGTTGGCACATGGATTGGGATAAATTCTCAAGTCACAGTTCTATATAATCCATTTTATAGTTAGGAATAACAATGATTGGCATAGTGCTGAATAGTCAAATGGGTTGGATGAAATCATTTTCTATAAATAAAGATGAATCCTTGGCTTAGTGATTCGTATTCCCAATTCTCCCACCCAATGTATATAAAACCCCATGTCTTATACCTTTCATTGCATTGATCACTAGTTAATTACCTTAACACACTTTTGCTTGGGCCAAGGAAATGTGAAAAGATAAGTGATCTCAATTGTTGGAATTATGGATTACCATTACAACATTGTATTGACATTTGGGTTTTCTCTACAACCCACTCTTTATCCAATTGAGAAATTGTTAAATTCCCTTAACAAGGGATGAGGTTAAGGAACCATACTTATTTAAAGGTATATAAATGTTGGTGAATATTACCAATTCTTAAAACTCCAAGTATAAAATGTTTGGCGATATTTTTAAAAAAATATTTTAATTTACAAGGATTTTATATCGTTTATATAATAATTTTAGCAATTTTTAGGGTGAAAAAAGTTTATCCTATCAAAATTGAGAGAAACAGGGCTTCAAAAAATGCAAAATGGTGAATCTTTTTTCGGAGAAAAACCTCTAAACATATCCCATGGGATAAATTTCACCCCTAAAATTATCCCTACCCTTAACACAATTAATTACAATGTATGCTATAGCCTTGTTTACTAATTGAGAGTTCCTATTGTTGGGCCATTATCCTTCATAACAATCAATTATTCTATAATCAAGTGATTGATAATTATGTTGACACCTGCACTGATATGTTTTTACTCTTGCTAGAATAGTTGGTGTATGGATTTAGTTGTAGGAAATTAAATAAATTGAGTGGAAGCCATTCATCTCAAAACACGTGCACATTTGTGCCTCTAAAATAATATGCATTGATATTAAAAATATAATATATCTCCAAAAATAACATAAAATATAACTTTAAATCTTGAATGAAGGTTTCATTAAACAAAATTAATGAAACATCAATGAAGGTCATATTAAACATTTTCAAATTTGATTAACTTATCATAAAAGAATTAATCAAAACATAAATCCCAAATTAAGTTGAAACTACAAATTATAACATTATTTAGCTGACTACATTTCACCATAAATTAATAAATAAGAAGGAAGAGAGTACCAGAACTTACATCATGTATGACTCACAACACTTTAATTCTTCTTCACAATTCATGCTAGACTCTTATTATATGCAACCGAGTTTAGAAAGAATTTATGTTGAATATATTTGGTTTTCTTTCCTTTCCCACCCTAAGTCTAGGGGTGTTAATTGAGTGCATTTAGGTCTACACAAGATCATATGAGGCAGAGTGAACTAAAAATCATGATCAAGCTTTTGATTATGAAAAATTAACCAAGAATTTGAAAGTTACCTCCATCCAATGTACATGTAGAATGTTTTCATGTGTCTCTTTATCCAAAAAGTGCAACAAGGGATCATGTATTCACTCTTATATAAAACCTCATGGATACACAAAAATACAGTTACATTATACACCACTATATTGTTGGACATTGGGTTCAATGTTCCCCATGAGTTTCGCGACATGTACTAATCGCCTTCTGAGATCCTAACTATAGTGATTGTGGCAAATATTGACACCTACAAGTTTTTTTCTAACGACAATTGTGAGTCCAACAAATGGTATCACAGAAACAGGTCAAGGGTTCTAAACTCACCCTGCTCACATTAGGGGGGATATTGGTGGACATTGGGTTCAACTCTTTGCATGAGTTTTGTGACATGGACTAATCGCCTCTCGAGATCCTAACTCTGGTGATTGTGGTAGAGATTAACACCTACGATTTTTGGTCCAACAACAATCGTGATTCCAACACATATTCCTTAAGATAAATAAACCTATTAGAATTGTCACTTAAAGCCTCAAATTAGGGAGCACTTTGCATTTAGATGCTCCCTCTAGTATGAGATCAAAGGGTGTTTCTACTATCTATTTCGTGACTCACATAAATCCCTATAAGGATTACTTATGGATTATGAACACTAGAGGTCCTTAGCCATTGATTTATGACAAGTGTTTGATTTTCAATGATGAAGACAAATCATCTAGAGCGGCTTGCACTAGGATGGTTACATTGTTCTTGCAATTTTCTAATAGTGTAAGTTAGAAGAGACCAAGCTTCACTAACATTTTGGCTTAGGTGTTAGTTCCATGAGGTGTTACATTTCCAACCAATATCAATGGCCTTGCATTCTTCCATGGCCCTAAAGGTTAGAAGTGTTTTCCCACTTCAACAATGTCTTCTCTTTTTTTCAAACTTTCTTGTTTTTTAGTCTCTTCAATATTCTCTATTTTGATGAAGGGGTCTTCTTTATATTTGACTTTTGTTATGTTGGGTTAGGATTTCTTGCTTAGATATGTACCCTATAGAATTGAATTTTGTTTATGCCCCTATGTCATCTATTACGTTGTACTATTTTCAACCTTCAGGTTAGTTTTGACCTTTAGTGAATATTAATATAAGTTAAAATAGTTATAAGAAATTATTGTGGCTATTTCTATAAACTTGCTTATTTAAATTACATTAATAAAATAAGCAATTTCTATAATCTTGTTCTATTTCAAATATTACACATTTTTGTACTGAGAATCTTATTTTACAACCCATATGAAAGAGATGAGTAATGTTTATGTTTAAATTTTGAAATATAACATATATTAACATTTTACAATAAAATAGATTATAATTCAATGTAAATAACATTTCTAACACCTATATTTATAAATCATAATTATAAAAATAAAAATAAATTTATACAAAATCTCAATTTATTTTTAATACCTTTCAATATTTAATAAATTTTAAATCTATATAAACTTAAAAATCTAATTAAATTTATTTTTGATATAATACCTTTTAATATTTAATGAATTCTAAATTTATATAAATCTAAATCTCTCAATTTAGTATGGGTGTAAGTTTTAAATAAAAATGACTTTTGCAACAACAAAAAAATGATATAAATGCCACAATATACATAAATTTAATTTGAATTGAATAGAAAATTTTAAATAATTTTTAATTTAAGCATTTTGCTTGCATTATTTTCTAGATACAAAATTTACTCACTACTTAAAATTGTTATTGAAAACATACAAACTGGATTCTTCAATATAGGAGGCTATTGAAAAATTAAAACGATGCTTTGCTTTGAGTTGGAATCTGGCACAAGTGTCAAAGTTGAGAAGTGTAAAGTCCAAAATTTTCAATAATATATATTTGTGCATTTCTGGAAAGTTCCACTTGTCCTTATATTCAAGTTGTTATTTTTTTTTGCAAAGTTGCATCTATTTTCTTAAAAGATTTAGATATATTATTAATTACTTAATTATTAAATCTATTCATTAGAAAAGAATTATAATAAAACCTTTTTCTTTGACATTTTATAATAATTAAAAATCACATTCATTGTAATTTACAAATTCAAAATGTTAAAACATATTGAAAGAAGTGATGTTCAAGTTTTCTTGATCTATGGCCACTGAAACATCCTTCCAACTTCAGAGCATGCTTTAATATCAAACTTCACTCTTGGTAAACAACAATGAAGAGACTTGATCGTGGAAAAACTTTTGGTTTTTTGTGAGATTACTTTTTTAAAATGAAAAGTCTATTAAAAGCGCCAGTAAATTCGATTTGACTCAACAATGTAATACTTATACAAAGACAAAAGTTTGAAAGATTGAATTCTTGAACTATAATTAAATCAAATATTTATTTATTGCTTGAAATATTTATACAGCTTTAAAAGACTAAATTCTTGAACCAAAATTGAATAAAATTATTAGATGTTTATACAAACATGAAAGCACATTCAAACAAAAGAGAAAATATGTATAATAATATCTACATAGTCTTATAATTCTATCTATCCAGTGGTTTGGTATTATGTGTTTAGCTTTACTGGAGCCAAGAACTGACGTCTTTACAACTCTATCTACCGAGTTGTTTTAGTCTTCTATCAATGGCTTTATCAGATCCGAGAACTTAAGTTTTGTAGAATAAATGGCTATATAAAGCGCCTAAGAGATTTATCAATTACATGACACTACATTACAGAACTTGAGTCTCGATAGCATTTTCTTTTTGGCTAGATTGTATCTATTACAAATCCATGCGTCTGTATAATTTTCATTGCTCCCAACCAACACCTACTTTACCTCCATTTTTAACACATTTAACACCTGGTGGATAGGTCCATGTATAAATGAAATCTGTCACTTGATCTTGTAATCATTCAGTGTCATTGAAGCCTGAAAAAAAGATAATGTCCCTCACAATTTTCTATATCCACTAACATCGGACTCCATAGTGCTAGGATAGTCAAGGTCAGAGATACAGAGAGTTCAAAAAGAATCGAAATTGTTTAATAAACTATATAGTTAGTCTGCCTGTAATTTCTCACCTGGAAGCCTATTTTCTGAGTTTGTTGATTAAATAGGGGGAGAATGAAAAAGGGTGTCCAATGTCCATATAGAAGAGATCATAAAGCTGATCATAAAGTGTGGGTGTTTCAAAATTCAAATTTGAATCACAACTTGGGAAAGTTCCTACTACCCGATGTAGTCCCGTCCCATCCCATCTATATAATGATGCAAGTTGTCACCTCTACCGATAGAAAACTCTAAACATTTAATTTCCTTAGAGATGGCATGATGAAATGGCATCTATGGCCTTCTTCTTCCCATTACCTTGCATCAATTATCACATGACATGCATGAAGAAGAACATGCCATATAGTAAGGCAACGGGAAGATGGTGTGTAATGAAATATTAAGTGGGCCCAAGACACATAGACCTCGAATCTGCAATTGGGATAATCTTGGTGGTTTGTATAAATGTCTTGGTAGTAAAATTATAGAAGCTAAAAAAAATTAAGAAAAATAAATACTAAATATATCGAAACACTTGATTGACAGTCCAGAAACTAGTCCAGAAACCATTAGAAAATAAGAATTTGGCTTCAGATTGCTACCCTCCAATGAACCCCACCTAACCTGATAGTGTTAAGGAGCCATAGGTGTGCCTCCTTAATAAAAAATTGCATTATCAATCAACTCATATTTCTGAATATTATAATCTGCTAGAGTGCGACCATCTTCCACCTACTTTCCTGCAAAGATTTGAAGTTGTTGGTCAGACCATATCCCTATAAAGTATATAAATGGGAAGATAAATAAATGATTTAGTTGTTTGTGCTGAACTCTTGTAAATTCCCACAAATATTAGATGTTGTTGGTTAGGAAAGATCCCTATAAAGTATATAAATGGCTAGATAAATAATTGATTTAGTTGTTCATGTTGAACTCTTGTAAATATCATATAAGGATCATTTTATGCAACATAATATTAAACATCTCTATTTACATTCTTTGTAATAGATTTTATCCTTGAAATTTGTTGTATTGGATTTTATCCTTGAAATTGTCGATGGTATAGCTGAGTTTCAACTTCTAAGGTTATGGTTGCTCTACATCTTGATGGCTACCAAATACTTCCCTAGAATAAATGCACTGCATCATTACTTCAAAACTATTTTTTTCTCTCAAACCATAGCAGACAGAACCTATGGAACAAGAGAAGACACAACACTATTTTTTACGCTTGAACCATAGTAGATAGAACCTATGGAACAAGAGAAGACACAACCCAATTATTCCATGCCCAAAAAAAATATGTAGAATATAAGTATTTATATGTACCTCCAAAATTATCACGATAGGGGTTAGATTTCTTTTGTACAAAACTGAAGAATTGCATATAAAAAATTCAAGTTATAAGCATTTGGGTTAGTGTGAACTAACCTAAAATGGACTTTACACTTTGAATAGCCCGTTGTAAAGGCATGAACATAGTGGAGGAGAAGGTCTCATTGAAAACTCCATACAAGTTTTGCACAACTCTCGACATTGGAGATGCTTCAGTGTTTGAGAAGAAACTAAGAACCTAGAGGAGAGTTGCAAAAAAAGGCTTCGAGGTTTATTGGCACCTCCATGGACCAAACTATGCAAAAACAAGTTATCGCATATCAATCAATGACCAAATTGCAATAAAACAAGTCACGACCTCTATCGCATAATAATAATTAATAACCAGAAATATTTTCAAGGTTTGCATTCACTGGATCCCTCATAATTGGCTACGAAAGTTTTCCAAGTGGACTGCATGCACTGGATACCTCATAGGCTAGGAAGGTTTTAAAATCATTAATCATAGGTTATGAAGGTTTTCAAATCATTAATCATTACCTTAAAATACCATTGTGAATACATGAAAATAAATAATTTTTTGATAATTATTAGAATGTTTGCTTACATAGCTGGTCGCCGGATCTTGGGACACAAAATCCCAGAATGAGGTCACCTACACATAACCATTAAGAGTTAAGTTAAATCAAAATTTAAATAATTCCAAAATAAAAATTATTTCAAACTATAGCAAAAACATTTAGAAACCAAAAGAATTGAACGTATCTCCTAAATTAATCTATTTGTGTGAATCATATGTATCTCCTTTCGGGGACATAATAATAGAGAGGTCCTGATGTAATAATGTGATGTACTAAATCTTCAATCCAAAATAATAATGCACATAACTTAATGTATCCATCTTTAAAAAGTTTTTTTTAATTATAATTATATTTAATACATTTATTTTAAATATTTATAAGGGTGCTGGTAAGAAGCTACTACCCAAATATGATGGAATGGGAGTGCACGAGCAGAAAAAAAACAAGAACATGCATGCACCCTTGGAGGAACGCATGCGATCCTACTTCGACAATGTCGAACCTCCACCTCGGATTGCAAATGTGGAAAATATGAGCATGTGCACGCTCCTAATGACATGTGTGCACATGCTCATAATGACACATGCACGCTAGATTGTCAATGTGGACAATAGGAGTGCACATGCGCTCCTAATGACACGTGAGCGTCGGATTGCCAATGTGGACAATAGGAGCATGCATGCTCCAAATGACATGTGTTCATGCATATGTGGACAGGCATGCATGTTTTTTGCAATCGCATACAGGGATGCATGCCCATCCTTGCGTTTAAAAAAAAATAGTGAAC
>LPNX010849066.1:191848-214904 GCA_001517045.1 Pseudotsuga menziesii
AAATAATAAAATAATAGTTAAAATAATAAAATAATATTGATTAATTTTGGAGGAAGAAAGAAAAAAAATTACTTTTTGTGTTCGTATTTTCGACATATCTCCCTGTGTTTTTACTCAAATTTCGATCGAGAGAGCTCGTTGGATGTGGAATTTGATCATCATCATGTTTTTTCAGGTATTTCTTGCTTTTGGGGTAGCGTGGTCCGTCAAAAGTATGCAGTGTGGGTAATCGTTGGATGCGGAATCAAATTCCGCATCCAACGAGCTCTCCTGATAGAAATTTGAGTAAAAACACAATGAGATATGTCGAAAATACGAACAAAAAAAGTATTTTTTTTTAATGGCAAATATGTCAATTCAACCATTATGGTTGACTTATTTTATTGAAATTCTATTGGTTCTTGAACTCCAACTCACAAAAACTTATTTTGCCACGTTTTCTTATAAGGCCCATTTTAGACCCCAAATTTCCTCTAATGATCCTCATCATCATCCTCATCCTCATCATCATCCTCATCGTCATCATAGTCATTATCCTCCTCCTCCTCCTCATCATCATCATCCTCATCCTCCTCCTCATCATCATAGTCATCATCCTTAGCATCATCATTGTCATCATCATCATCATCATTATCATCACCATCATAGTCATCATCATCCTCATCATCGTAATCATCATCATAGTCATACTATTTGTGATCATCATCATCGTCATCCTCATCGTCATCGTCATCGTCATCATCATCATCATCATCATCGTCATCATTGTTCATCATCATTGTCATGGTCATCATCATCATGGTCATCATCAATATCATCATCCCCATCATCGTAATCATCATCATAATCATCATCATCATAGTCATAGTCATCGTGATGATGATGATGATGATGATCATCACCATCATTGTTCATCATCATCGTCATCACCATCATCATCATCATCATCATCCTAATCATCATAGTCATCATCCTCATCATCCTCGTTGTCATCCTCCTCCTCCTCCTCCTCATTCCTTTGCAAATGCAAAACAAATTTTTAACTTAACAGATGCGTGCACGCGTGTTTAACGTGCACACACTTAGAAGCACGAGCGCACTTCTAGTGCGTGCGCGTTACATTTTAAACTACGTTCACATGTTATTTAAATTTAGAATTTTGGTGGGCACCTTTTTTCCAACCTACGTGGCGGATGCCTTGGCTGCTTTGGTTTTAGTTTCGGGTTTCCAAACCAAGTGGTTTGGACTGTCTTACGACATAAAACATGTTTTGTACCACTTCTCCTATTTCATGCATGATTTTGCATATGCCATGCTTGTCCACTGCTAATGAAAATTCACACACTTGTGTAACTTTGTCTGTAGGTTCTGAATATGTAATTTTTATTTAAATCTATTATTTTTTCTATTTTTTATTTAATTTCAAATGGACTAACGTCAATCTAACACAAAAGGTAGGTTGTTTCCTTCGGATATAATTTTTTATTGGCTCGCTTATTTAGAAAATGGAAAAGAACCCGCACAAGAAGACACAAAGACCTACATCCTAAATAAAAAAGTTAACGTTCATTGACTATGTTAAGACCAAGATGTCGTGGACCAACGCTCAACCTTGTCATTTTAGGGCATCGCTGACTTCCTTAATTAAAAAAAAATATGTAACATAAATAAATATGGAAAAATAACGTTGCACTAGACAAACCTGTTATCTACAACTCTATATAATTTTTTTCACAAAATTCCACCATTTGCATACCAAACGAGTGGACCAATGCAAACATATTCATTATTTTTTGGGAAAAAAATAACATACCAACCTTGGAAGAACCTAGTTTTTGGGGATTTATACTTAGTTTCCATAAATAAAAGTTATATATTCCGGAAGGTAATTTGATTTTCCACATTTCATATTCTTACGCCATATTCCAAAAAGTTGTGTAGGTACCTCTAATATTGATTTTTGACGTTTAGGTTTATGTTTTTCCAGAAGTCCATTGCAATAAACGCATCATATGTGACCAGCATTAGCTTGCACTAGCCCATAATATAATTAACCTATAAAATTATTAGTCATCATGATTTTTCTTTATGTTGATGATATCATTCTTATGATAAGGTATCTTTGTGATCGTGAGAATCAATTAAGAATTCCCAAGGAGTTCTGCTCCAATATGGGCATGAACATTAACAATGAAAAAAAAAAATCATGATTATCAAATCCAATAATGTTGCTTATGGAAATTTTTTATATGACAATAGAAACATGGAGAAAGTAACTTCTTATAAATATCTAGGACTTGACTTTCATCACAAGCTCAACTGAAACTATATCATCAAGAAGAAGATTAATAGAGGGTGGAAATCCTACTTTGGTCTCGAAAACAATTGTAAATCGACAAACCTTATGATGTGGGATAGAAAGAAATTCCTATTTAGAATGCATGCCACTCCCATTATCTTATATGACTGTGAAGTTTGGGGATGTAGCCTTCCAGAAAATCTTGGAGAATAATTAAGCGAATCTAGAAGTGGTTTATTACTTATAATCTTAAAATTAAGGCCAATATGCCCTATCCTATTCTCCTCTTAGAAGTGGGGCTCATCCTCATAGAAAGCATGGTTGTTATTAGATATCTAATATATAAGAAAGAGTTAGATAATATAAGAGACCACCGCCTTCCTAAAATCTCTCTTAACTCCAACCAAAATCACCTATGACTTAGTGGGGGTAGCTCAAATATTCCATGACCTCGTTAAATTATTGGGAATCGATGAAACTACCAATTTACAAAATATCGAGAACATTAAAAAATCATTGCTTCTATGTTCATAGAGAAAATGTGGTGCAAGGAAGGTTTAGAGGTTAAAATAAAACTATGATATTATAAAGAGATCATTAACCATAAGCTTGAGGATCAAAATTATCTTTCTATCTTACTGAGATCAAAGAGAAAATTTAATATTGCCAAGATTAGAACGGAATCTCATGAGCTTCATAGTGAAATTGGGAACTGTACTAACCCTAAAACACATATTTCCATCTTTGTGAGTGTATGAGCATTGAAGACAAAAAAACACCTTCTCTTAGACTGCCCTGCCTACACATACATTGGATATCAGTTTCATAATTTTTTCTCTAACAGTGACCTCTCTAACCTTGTTACTCAAAACTATGGAAATCTAGGGATGCTCCTCTTTAATCTTTTTTAGCATAAGAATAATATTTTAAAGCAAATCAAATGATTTCTATCTTGTATTTTCTCTTAAGGTCTGATAGATCATGGACGTTAAAGATGATGCTCATCGTCATCATCATCATTATCATTTTTATGATAAAATAAATAAGTGATAATTTTCATAAATTACTTTGATTTTCACACACTTGTAGATATTTCATTTTAGTAATTTAATATTTGGTTATTGATGAGGAACAATTATATGTCATATATGTGGTGGATTGTTTTATTTATTTATTTTTAATTGAAATTGGTAAAAAAAATTTATTAAAAGGTTGAGAAAATGCAATTATTTCATAATACAAAAATGCTCTTATCCTAACAAAGTTATATGCAAAATTGTCTTTCAACCTGGTAAACTTTAATAGTTATGACATGTCTAATTGATAACTAAAAATTATATACTTGAACAAATTGTCCTAACAGGACTATACATAAAAAGAACATAAAGCATAGGATTGATGGGAGTATTGCCTACGGAAAGCTTCATCCATATTCTTTTTGTCCTCCTTGTGACCATGTCATCTTGAAAGGTCGATAAGCGCAATGGCTCGCTATTGCACAATATCCTCCTTAATTGTCTGATGGTCAACACACATGGAATTCTAAGAATGCCCCCCACCAACATCTCATGACTTGCTTCAAAATATCTAATCAATCTCTCTAATTAACCATGTTGCTCCCAAACTTGTTGGCCCGGGAAAGGGGCGCAAAATGGAAGTTCACGCACACAACCAAGGAAAATGCATCATGTGTGAGATAGAAGCAAAGAAAGACCATGAAGGAAGAAAAGAGCCCATGAAGGCAAAACAAAGAGGTGCATGGCAAAGGAAAGGAAAGCGCGGAAGTGCGCAAGGGGATAACGGCCTAAAAGCGACAGGGTTGTCGTGGGTGCAGAAGTTGGCTTAAGTCGGCAAATGCCACATGAGTGGAAGCACGCTGTAAGTAAGGTCATTAGTGCCTCGTGTCAAGTTATGATCACCATAGCTATAGCCTGGGGGGTGGGTTATGGGGACAGTTAACAAACTACCCGTAAGCAGTCGACCCAGTGTGGTCATGTAAAATACTATAAATAGGAGAGATTTAATAATTAGAAGGTTTTTTTTTTCTAGTCATAATTTTAGAACGAATTTGATAGAGGAGAGCTATATACAGTTGCGAAGAACATATCTAAGAGGAAGGTAATCGAGAATCTGCTTGAGTCAGTTAGAATAGTATAATGAGGAAGCTTTGCTAGGGCAGTGTAGATTGTAGGGAGGTCTATCCAGGCTGTGTGTGGATCTGTAGGTAGTAGAAGTAGATTAGGCAAAATAAGACAGAGAGCATGAGAACTATGAGTCTAAAATTAAAGACATGTCTCAAGATCAATCTGCATCTCGTAGACTACAAGGTGCTATATCCTTTCTTATGCTAGATGAAGAGCACCTTGGTGGTTTTTCCCAGATGGGTTTCCATGTTATTTCTTGTGTCTAAATGAATGACTGATGCGGTGAATGTTTATGTGATTGATTACTAGTTTCTTTCCTTATAATGTTAAATGTGGTTCAGTTTCTGTTAGTTTCTTCCAAGTGTTAAATAGATGAGTAGAATGCCTTGCTGGATTGAATCTATATAAATGTATATCATTCTATAGAATTCCTATTATGAATCCCAAATTAAGTCATAGAGCCTATTGATGTGAGTCAGCTACGCCACACGAGTTGTGCGAGCTGCACAGGGGAAAGGAAAGTCACGTCGTGCACGATGACATACCGTTGTGCTCATTCATGCATAACCGACTCCTCCATCCATCCACCCTGCTTCCTTTGTTGAGCTCCTTGGTTGAAATCCAAGGGACTATACTTCCCTGACAATCGCGGAAACATGGTTCCGACAGTTACCCATCTATGAGATATCTTCGGTGAGACTACGCCTGCTTCGCAGGTTTTGCCGATGGGGCTTGCTCTATCGGGACGGTATCTTGGGTAGTTGTTGGATCGACGAGCCACACAGAACCTGGGTCACACGAGTGGGGGAAAGTGGCCAACAAATGGTTCCATTGCCAGGACCTCTTTATTAAATCGGGGAGATGCTATGGCACCCAAGGAAGCAGGGGATAGAGTATTGGCTGAATGCTAAAATACTGATGTTTGTGCAAGAAGTGTAAGTTTTAAACCTGTGCAGAGAAGAAAATCATACAGATTATTTTAAGCAAAATAGAGATCACAACACATCATTCACACATAAAGACAGAGAATTACCCTGGAAAACCAGAAAACCTTGGAGCCACACCTCCTATTTTCTCTTCATTACATTATGAGATCCTCACAATACAAAATATAGGTATTCCGCATGATCCAAATACCCCAATCCGTTAACCCAGATTAGAAAAATCCTCCAATCCCTTAACCAGGATTAAGTTACATGTTTTTAGACAAATTCTAAAATAGCCACAAACAGCTATAAATAGCCATAAAATCTATAAATAACCAAAAAAATTTGCTCGCTGCGCTCGCATCGGAAACGACCTAATGTCCATTTCCATCGAAGGTGCCTTTGGGATCACCGAGATGCAGCGCTAACATGTGCACCTCACCTCCATACGCACATGCAAAGAATATAACATATACCCAACAATAAGAGACCGATAAAAGATGGGTGAGCGCAAGGAAATGGATATGGGGACTATCATAGAGGTTGAGTCACGCAGTTTGTGGAATGGATATGTTGTATAAGAGCTAGGAGTAATATGGAAGGTATTAAGAAGAGATGTTCACGAGAATTTCTAAGGATGAGTTAGGCGCTGGATTCTTGAGAAGTGGAAGGAGGTTCCGGTCAAGAAAGAGGAGAAAGGTAATAGGAGGCAAAAGGGCCTATAGCTTTCCCAAGGAGGGTGAATATGGATGTGAGTCATACCTAGACAAAAGATTCTGTGACGAAGAAGAGGAGTATAGCACTGTTTTTGAGAGAGCGAAATCGGGAGGGTTTATAGAATCACCAAGAATAGGACGTGACTACAATATTCTAGAGAGATCACCTAGAGTAAGGCCTAGAAGTCCCTCACATGAACCCCTTGTGAACACTAGCAGTCCTAGTGTTGAGACTGGTGTGCAGGAAAGCCCATCAGCAATCCCCGTAAATCCTATAAACTCAGGAAGTCCAGTGAACAATCCCAACACCACCCTAATGGCGGGGACAGATGTTAGACTACCCACCTTAATGGGAATGGAACAAAATACCCAGAGCAACATTGGTTTCTTTGTGAATTCGTCTGGATGGCATGCTTAGTACATAATCCCGATATAAAGAAAGCACAAATGATCATGACTTTAAGGGGTCACACCTTGGATTGGTTCATGAAATTTTGTGCTGCACCAGCAGGAACCCCGCAGAAGACTCTTAAGGAGATTCGGTAGGAAATGATCTCGAAGTTCTGAAATCCCCAATCGGAGTCCTAATGTAAGGGAAATTAAGAAGGCTCTAGCAAAACCAGTATGGGATTTCAACCAGTGGTTCAAAACGCTGATGGCCAAGGTCAGTTTCCAGATGTCAGACATATAGCATAAAGAGTGGTTTATTGCTACACTACTGCCACATATAAGAGGACCACTCATGCAACAGAATATCACAAGATAGACGGAGGCATTGGAGTTAACAATGAAGCTGGAAGCTTCTCCCATTGGGGACGGTGCGACAGGAATGATACAGATTCAGTCTCAGTTGGCTAATCTGAATATTCAACTCCGGGATATGAAAAGGGGAAAAGAAGCACATGAAGACCTTTGGTGTACCTGATGCCGGACCAACAGACATACCAAAGATGATTGCTTGACATATATGAAATACGTCTCATTCTATGGGTCAAACCCATTAAATAGCCAAGGATTACCTTGGTGTAATGTATGCCAAATAAGAGGACATCGAGACACCAATTTCCTATTCATGCACAAAATGGTATGTACACCAACCAGTCTATATTGTAAATTTTGTAAATCTGTATGCCATGATGAAAAGGATTGTAGGGCCTACAAACTCATGAGGGAAAAAATGGTATATGCATATTTGATGAAGACTGAAGAACAAGTAAAGATTGAATAGACCCCACCCTAGTTCCACGCTACTCACCAGTTTCAGGTTGCACCTCAATTCCCATCTCCGCAACAGTTTCAGATGGCACCACAGTTTCAAAATATAGCCTCGTATAAATTATACCAACAACAGTACCAACAACCACAAATACCTGTTACAACCACCTCAAACGAGGGGTGTCAATTATAGGGCCCGGGGAGGAGGAGGATTTGGTAGGGGAAGAGGGCCAGTTGTATGTTACAATTGTGGAGTACCAGTGCATTATGCTAGGGACTGCCCAGAGCCTACGAGGGCTTGCTCGTATTATTGGCAGGATCACAATGTGGAGCAATGCCCACAACTCATCACTCAATGGAAATCTCGGACGCTTGGACCAGCCAACCCGGTACCAAACCCTGCGCCGAATGCTCCTAACCTGAACACCAATATCAATATTCAGATGATATTCACTGAACCACGAGAACCCAATGTGGAAGTGGTCACGAGGGGAGGTGCTACAACAAGTGCAGACCAAGCTACGCAAACAGACCCTGCGATGCACATGCAACCCTAGGTGCGACCTACCGCAAAGAAGAAAGTACCAATTGACATTCAAGAACAAAAGCGCATATTCATGGATGTGTGTCTAGAGTTCATCAGTGTAGAGCAGCCATCTACCTCAGGCTAAGTGAAATATGTTCCTAAAATATTCAAGAAGATATTTGAACAACGAAGTAGGGACAAAATTGCAGATAAGGTTAGCAAACTTAAATCTTTCTTGTCAAGTTGTTTAGCTCTAATCAAGGATAAGGAAGCGCTTGCAGAACTGGAAGCACTCATCAAAACACTTCTGAAGGGAGACCCTCCACCAAAGAAGTTTAACACTATCAAGACCAAGCTCAAGACAGGACGCGAACTTAAGATGACCACACAAATTGGTGATTATGATATGGACTATGTCATCCTTGACCTGGGATCTGATGTCAACATTTTAGCACGCTAGGCGTGGGAAATAATGGGCAAGCCACCCTTAGAATGGTCTCCCATTCAATTAAGGCTTGCAAATCAAGCAAAGGTCCTCCATGTTGGTACGCTGGGTCAAGTTCAAGTGGATATTGAAGGATTACACACTTTTGCAGACTTCAAAGTCATAGACATAGTAGACGATACCACCCCATACCCTGCATTGCTTGGGATTGATTGGGAAATGGAAAACCAAATGATCATAAATTTCAAAAGAAGGATCCTATCATTTGAAGATGATGAGATGCGGGTCGTTGCGCCCCTTGACCCACTCAAAGGACCAAGGTACGTTGAACTGATGTTCAATGAAGGGCATGGTGACCACCTTGACACCATCTACAATATAACCACCCTTTGGGAAGACTATATTAATCCTACTGCAGATGGTAACTTAAGTTGGAAATGTGAGAGTTTATGTACATCAGACTCAGGAGAGTCACTGGAGAAGTGGCAGATTCAGTTACATGAAGTCTCATCAAGAAAATGTGCTAGGATAACTAAGTATGTCATACAAGTAGGAGCTCAGTCACGACCACTACCCACATATGAAGGACTGCCTAACTTGGAAGCATTCTTAACTTAATTTGAAGAACTGGTAACAGAGCCACAATGACTATCTACACTAGACTTTGCATTAAAATCTATGCCCACACGATGGTGGGGTACACATAAGAACGCCATAACTGAATGGCTGCAGTGCAGAAGGCCGCTAGAAGTAAGTTTTGGGGAAGAAATTACAACTGTAACCCAAAGATATACAGGGTCATCAGACCCTGCCGAACACATAGAACAATGTTCCACAGCATTGTCAGACTACCCTCACAAGGAATGGGTTTACCATTTCATCCATACTCTTGAGACGACACCACGAGGCTAGTATGCATCTATGGATTTGCGCCAGGAGACAAGGGAATGGGAAGAAGCTGCAAAGAAATTCACTTACTCATTCCAGTTTGTGGATGAACAACCTACAGTTGATATTGCGCTAACCCTCTAAATCATCTAAATCAAAACTTGACAACAGAAGTGGCCAATAGAACTTGACCCTCTAAATCATCTAACCTAGCATCAAACTACAAAACATGGGGAAAAAAATTCTCTAGAGTTATGATTTCCCCCTCTATTTACGAGTTGATACTGCACATCATGATTCTTAGCTCACGAATGTCACTATATCTCACCTAGATCAGAACCCCAACTAGAATCCACCGTGAATTTTACAACATGCAATACCTTTGCCAACCCCCCATTAAAGGTAACACAAGAAAAAAAACAAGTCGGTATGCCAATCCTCCCAACTATACTGCAAGCTTGCACAAAAACAAAGTCAAAACAAAACATCAAATGATTTCTTATTGCTTATTAGACCAACCAATACCCTCGAAACCACACTGGAATCTCCAACATTCTCACCTATTATTCGAATATCCTCTTGTAAAGATATCCCACATCATGTATAGGCATATTGAAAACAAAAGGTCACAAAACAAAGGGATGGAGCCAAAAATGAAACAAGGGGAAAGTTGTGAGGGAGGTCTCCCATTCATGGGATTAAACAGAAACTATGCCTTTGCCCCATTGATTTAAAGATGCTCTAGGTGGCACTCATGTGGACAAGAACCACTAAATGATTCATAATGATGTTTGATGTGATTCACTTAAAAATGTAGGGAGGTGATCAATGTTGATGATGCCCCCATTTTTAATGAAAAAACATGCTCCAATGTAATAGCATGATTAGCTAGAGCCTATCTGCATCTCGGCTATTATGCCATTGAATAAGCATGAGGCTAACATCCCTCAATTAATCAAGTTGACCAATTATTCTTTTTTGAGTCCATCCCATACTTTCTTTGAATCCTTTAAGACCCTTTCTCTTGCTTGAATACCAATAAGGAATCACATAAAATCAAGACTTTTAGAATCTTGAGAGAAATATTGAGTTCCAAACTCATGAGTAATGGATACCTTTACACTTAGTTATTAGTTGTTTGTTCTACTCCCAATTTATATGTAAGTAATGTATTTCCTTAATTTGAGATATAGTAAGTAGTGTATTTTCTTAATTTGAGATCCAATAAAATTATGTGCACTTGTTAGTGAATCCATAATCAATAAAATTATTAATATAAACAAATAAATGTAATGTAAATTCACAAATCCAATTACAATTAAACAATAAAGTTTTAGGAAATTTAAAATTAACTTAAAATATTAGGAGAAAAAATTCAATTTGAAAATTTAAAATTAAAATTACACATATTACATATGGTAAAAGTTTTATTGGAGGTTTATAATAGTTCTCAAATTAGCCTTAGTTAGTTGGTTATACTAATGCTACTCTTAATCCAAACATAAAGGTGGCTAGTGTTAGAAATGATGCTTCCATTAATGTCTATATTTGGAATTAGTTGGATTTGAATCTAACTATACATATGTACTTATGATATACTGAATTGTGTGTGATGTTAAATGTAACTGGACACATCTCTATATGTCTATATTTGGAATTAGTTGGATTTGAATCTAACTATACATATGTACTTATGATATACTGAATTGTGTGTGGTGTTAAATGTAACTCGACACATCTCCCATATAGAGTTGTTACTCTAAGTGCAATAATTAAGTTATTTTTTATTCTAATAAAATGTAAAATAAATTTCTTACTAAATTCAAATTTAAAATTAAAATATTAAAAAATGTGTGGATGGAAATGCATGTAAAGTTAGGTGAACATATAAAATTATAAGAAAAGTAATAAAACCTTCGGGTATTTGCGAGGGTGCGAAGCCCAATGTCTTTATAATTAAATATGTATAATATAGCCATTGAACCATGGAGAAGGTGGAAACAAGTCACGCTTAAAGGATATATATATATATGTATATATAATGTAATAAAGAAAGAGAAAGATTATATTGGATACTTTTCCTATCTTCCCCGATCATTCTTGCAAATAAACCTCCCAGGTAACATTGGGCATGAGACCAGCAGATGAGATTCAACACAGCTCACGTTCTCCGCCGACATTTGGAATTATTTAAGCTCTAGTCAGAGTGAATCTCATCAGATCGATTGCGAATGAGATTCAACACAGTCATGTGCGCCGTCGACGTACGTAATTATTTAATCTCTATGAGATTCAACACAGCTCACGTTCTCCGCCGACATTTGGAATTATTTAAGCTCTCCTCAGAGTGAATCTCATCACATCGATTGCGAATGAGATTCAACACAATCATGTGCGCCGTCGACGTATGTAATTATTTAATCTCTACTCAAACTGAATCTCTCTTTAAGTAAGGTTCCAGTACTTTCAGAACTTTGGTGATAGCTGACCAGGAAAAACAAAAAGGAAATCACGTGACCATGGATTTAAAAGTATATTGTTGTGTGTTTTCAAGAAGCACCCTAAAAAAAATATTATATTTTTGAATGGTGAGGAACTTCATTGGAATGGAAAAGCGGAGGCCAGTCTAGCAAAGCAATGCGGCACAGAGGAGAGCCATCAATATTTAATACAGAAAACCTAGTATTCAGATTGAATATTACAGAATGTCTAGCATGGAGTAGGTAAAAATATACAAGTTGGAGTAAAATAATGAATAACTGCCGAATATTCAAATTAGAGGGTAGTTCCATAATGGGATTTTTTTACCTTAAATACGACTCTCTCTCTCACTTCCCTCCACACTTATGCCCTTGCTCTTGCTTCTGCTCCCTCTGAGCTGCTTCCTTCTACAGAGTCTACTTTGAGGAATTTCTGTTGCGCCAAGATTTTGTTGTGAATTTGGCATCCTATTAGCTCCAAAGGGAAACTATTAAAAAGTTATTATCTATTTGTACTTTGAGGAATTTCTGTTGCGCCAAGATTTTGTTGTGAATTTGGCATCCTATTAGCTCCAAAGGAAAACTATTAAAAAGTTATTATCTATTTGTGCTTATGTAGACATGTGAATGATCATACTAATGTCATGGTTTAGAAGCTTGTGGGTATGATATTTTGATTTTTAGATAATAGGTAGAGTCTTGTAGTGCCGTGCTCTTCGACGTTAAAACATTCTGTGGAGAAGCATTCTTTCTTTCTTTTTTCTTATCTCTCTCTTATTGGTTTCAGCATTTTTAAATACCCTTGCCGCTCTATTAGTAAGCTGATCTATTTCTCTGCTCTTTATCCTACTTCTCTATCGTACACAATGAAGGTCTTTCTGTGGTCAATATGGGGAGTTATAATGCTTTCATTTGTTTTATCTTATTCCTCCACTGTGAGAGCTCGGCCTATGGGTTTCAACCCTAAGGCTACTCAACCGCCACAGAAGCTTCATGCCTTTCATAATAAGAACGAAGTGGGCAATGCCTTTGGAGATACACACACGAAAAGGAGCTCGACGATGAAGAACGAGCAAATACCAACCGCGACTGTAGCGAATAAGCTTCCTTCCCCTCTCAGAGTGACAACACAAGCTAGCCTTGCTCACAAACACGCCCACGGAATCAAAGAAGCTGAAACGCTAGCCGGTGCAGCTAAAATATTTTCAAAGCGCCCTAGTGAGTCCAAGAATGACAGTAAGAGAATGAAGAAGGATGTTGCAGTTATGGCTTTTCGTCCGTCATCATCCGGCCACAGCCCAGGCATAGGCCACAATGGTCCTCCAGATCCCATGTTCTAGAATCTTTTCCTTCTTTTTATTTTATTCTGTGAGTATAAGAAGAAACATGATGCATTGTTTGTTTATGGAGTAAAACAACGTATGCTGCAATTGTACGAAAGATCTGCAGTAATATGTAGAATGCAATGTATATCAAACGCAACAAAAGTCATGCGTTCTTGTTCAATATCCTTCAGATTTCTAATAGAGGTTGTTTCTTTGGTTATTTACAATCTCTGTTGCACATGGGCAGGAGTAACACGGGGTATTCATTTGGGTAAATTATCGTCCTAACGAGTTTTATGTATTCTAGTGTTTTCCGAATGAATTGAGTTTTCGTTTCCTGACGGCTCTGAGATTCCTATACAACGAGAAGAAAACAAATAAAATATTGGCCATAAGCCTGAGCTCATCACACAGTTGTTCCAGCTCACTTATACTGGAATCTTTCACCCAACGAAAAGCAATATTCAGTACACAATGCAGAGATCGATTGTTTGCCATCTTCCTTGCTTGGGGATGGGGCAGACAGAAAAAGCACGATACGATTTTGCGACATTCTCTGTCTCTGGCAATGGAACATATACTGAAACATGCACAGATGTCTACATTTGCAAGCCTACCACACGATGCGATCATAACATGGCGACCTATATAATACCAAATTTCAATAAAAGGACTTGCTACGACTAACACCACAGCGATGGTTGGACAGGAATGGTTAAAAGTCTAAGTATTTGGTAGATAGCACTTTTTAAGTGTGGTATAACCACTTAAAAAACAAAAAATCCCACCAGCTTTAACTCTTTCGGTTCTCGATTGTTCCTTTATTTTAGCAAGTGCAAATTTTTGGCAGTTATCCTACCCATTTTCCTTGGAGCGCGATGTCAGCAACGAATCTAACGATCATAATAACTTCTCTGGCAGCAAAAAAGTATTTTTGACTTCATTGGGAAAGGAGTCTTCATGTCCAACTGAGATGATATCATGCATCATTGCATAGTATAAGAACTTCATTGAACAGGTTATTGATTACTGTTCAGACGTGGGCATTGAAGCTTTAGAGTAGATAGGTTATGGACTGAATGAGAAGGTTAACGACCTTTATGTGAAGAGCCAACTCCATGATTATCCTGCGGGTACCTCGTAGGTTTTGGCTCGTATCACTTGGTCTGAGCTGGTGACATGCCTTTGACACCTAGTAGGCGCTGGTTTTGCTTCTGGTATTTTCTGCAGCCCTTACTTGGTTTTTCTGTCTATCTTCACTCGGTAACCGTGTTGTTTTCATCCCAGGGGTCTACCACATGGAGTTCCTTCTTCAAACTAGGGGACTAATACCAACCATGAACAAAAAAGTGGGAATGCCCGTATTCAATTGTTGGTTTGCTCCTCCTCGGCCTTGACGGTCTCGCTTTGCTGGTTGTTGGGATGGGTTTTGGGCTTAGTTCTGTCCGACTTGTGCATGGGATTTACATTGTCTTTGAGTCTTTTTGGGTACCTTGACGGTCTGTGAACTTTCCCGTCACCATGTCACATGATTTGTGGGGTTGACTTTTATGGGTTGTATTTCTTCTCTTTCTCGCACTTGAGTTTGATGTTTTCCAAGGATTTCGAGGGTTTTGACCTTTGTTCTCTGTCGCTGGTCTTTACGCACTTTTGAGAGCTGCTCTTACACCCTTATTGAGCTCAAACCTTGGACTCTGTCCTTCGGTTCGGTTCGGTTCAGAGAGTCCCTCTGAACCTTGATGCTTTCCCCTAGTTCCCGTGACCGATTTTGTTTTTCTTGCTTCGCTGGAAGGTAAGGTGTTACATTGTTGATTCTTTGTTTAGGATTTTCATTTTCTATGACTAGAAGGTATCGGTCTTGTCCATTGGACTCACCCCAATTTGTGAGCACCCTATGGTCTGTAGGGTTTCTTGGTCTTTCATATTTTTGGTCCTGCGGTCCATCTAGCAGGTTTTTCTTGCCACCTATCTGGACTTGTTTCTTGCCTTTGGAACGTGAAGTATTATGGAGGAAAACCCGGACTCTATGAGGGATCTCTCTTACCAGCGCAGAAAAAAAAGGCTAAAGGTATTAAGGCCAGGAGGGTGAGTATCGCTTTGTTTTTTGGCATGACATTTACATGGACCAGGTCGAGTCTTTCTGCTCTCGGGCGCTGGTTGGCGGGTTAGAGTACTATCACATGGGCAAGAAGAAATGGGTGGAATGGGCGAATGAACATTGGAAGCCCATTCTCACTTACATCCCCACTATCATTCTGCTTGCGAAGGGATGGATAGTCTTTGTGTTTCTAGAGGATGAACACGCTTCAGCCATTCTCGAGTCTCTCTAGAGGATTAGGAAGGGGTCTTTGGTGTTGGTCGTTGGCACGTACATTTTGATCCTTTGCAGGAGAGGGTGACGAAACGCCATCTTTGGGTCCTTCCTCCCTCACTGCCTTTCCCTCTCTGGAGTAGAAGACTATTGGAGGGCATTGCCAATACTATTGGCAGGTTAGTGGCCATAGAAGATGACTTTCATCTCATTTATGATAAGCGGATAGCGAAGATCCTCGTAGAACTTGATATTTCCACAGAGCTTCCAGCTAAAATCGAAATCCTCTGTAAAGACCGTCTTTTCTGTCAGCACCTGGATTACTTGAATGTTCCTTTCTACTGTAGTAGATGTTATGATATTACACATTTGCGCATCGCTTGTTTGTTTCTCCTACATGGGTCAGGAACCTAAAGCCGGGATAGGTCGCCTTCACTTCTGTTCCGGATGTGCCTCAGATGATGCTGACCATTTAAACTATGGATCATTCTAAGACAAGTATTTATTCACAAGCTCTATATCTATTTGGAGATGTTTCAGATTTGGATCTTCTCGCTATAAATTATATTGAGGTTGGTGCTTCTCTAAGTAAATCCCCAAGAGAGGATTGGCTCTCTGTCCCTCCTCAGGTGAACTCGTTGGAGTCACATCCTATTCCATCTCCCACCTTTGTGAAGGTTCCCTATTTGGTAGGTCATTCCTCTTCAGGCTCGAATTCTCCTATCATTGAGGAGGTTGCCCCTTTATTTTCCCTTGAGGACTTCCCTCCTCTTACTCATCCTATCTCCCCAGATAACTATGCTCACTCAACTCACAATCCTTGCTTGACACCCTCTTCTCTAGCCCTTCACTTCAGAAATCCCTTTCAATTTTCTCTACAAAAACACCCATTTCTCCCTCCACCTTGCCTGTTAATTCCATCCGATTTGAAAATGTCACTGTCAGGAAAAAGAAAAAAGAAAATCTTGGTTTGCTAAAGGCGGAGGAATCTGGTACTCCTCTTTATACTCCATTGTCTGTGTGTATCAAAAATGTTGTGAGAGGTATCTCTGGTAATCAATCGGGGACTTAGAGTGTCGTCTCCCCTGCTTGATGTCCCTTGATGAACATTTTATCCCTCAATGTTCGTGGCTTGGGAGGCTCGACCAAACAAAGGAGCCTATGTTCTCTTCTTCTCTTTCTAGCTCTAGTTCCGATTTTGTTTTAAGAGACTATGTGCAGTATGTACCTGACACTCCTTGCTTTCTCCAAACTTATGCCAAATTGGGAGTTTTGTGCCACGAGCGCCTTGGGTCTCTTGAGGGGATTGCTCATAGCTTGGAACCCACTTACACTACGATGTCAAGTATTTGAAACTATGGCTAGTATTCTAGTCAAGTCTAGATATCGTGGCTCCCACTCTCCCTTGATGATCCTTAACTGCTATGGCCCTTGTTGCAACCGAGAGATTTTTTGGAAAAATTCCATGAATGGAGGTTTACTTAGTATTCCTAATCTGATCCTTGGAGGTGATTTAAATTTAGCATTAAATGTTGTAGAGATCTAGGGGGAAAAAACATTATTGGATCCACTCGGGCCTTATTTCAAACAACTCTTTTCCTCATATGACCTGGTCGATATTGCTCCTTCGTGTCCATGACCTACCTCAGACCACTTATACTATGAAACAGGAACTTTATACTAAGAACAAGAACTCTAGGCATAAAAACGATGATTTGTGTAAAAAAAACACCAAAAACACCCCTAAATAGAAAAGTGTTGATACCATTATACACTTTTTTTTTTCGAGGTTAAAAATAGATCCATGTCCAAACATCCCATACTCTTGTTTACAAAAAATTTAAAATCAACCCCTAAATTGGAAAAATATTTTTTTCTCAAAAATATAAATTACAAATATTGTGAAACTTGCATATTAAACAAACAAAAATATTCCATAAATAATTTCACCACTCTAACCATATAAAATCAAAGAAATTATGATGTCATTCATAATAAAATCATATATTAGACTATACAAGAACAAATGATTCATATAAATATTCAAAATCTCCTTCAGAGTTTCAATTACAAACATCATACTAATAGAAAACATCTAAAATGTTTCTTTTGAAATTATTGAAATTCATCCATGGAATCTGACACCCCATCAGAATCTACATTTTCTGCAGACGAAGGACTTGACGAAGATGTGGATGACCCATATTCTTCTCTATTACCAATGGGTGCACCGTCTGAGTCTACATCTATGCCCATCATTTCAGTTGTCATATTCCTTCTAGATCTACGACTTGGTTGAGGAGACTCCCATCTTGCAACTTGTTCTTTTGGAAGCAACTTCTTGATAATATCTAGAGTCTTCGAGCGAAGAGTGCCTTTCTTTGTCATCTTGAAATCATAAACAAGTATACCAACTTCCTCTAATTTCAATATGTCAATGCGGCGGCGATTTATTTTTTGACCCTTTCTTTTTCTCTTTCTGCAAACCCTTTTCTCAACTACCATCTCTGCCTTGTACACACCATCAAACGGATGTGTATCTGTTGCATACCAATGTACTTCTACTTATACTACTTCTTCATTTTCTTTATTCACCTTCATAACTTTTGCAATCCAGAAAGGATAATCACATGCATCATCTGTAGCCAAAAATGCAATCATGCAACCCTCCTTGATATCTTGTACTGAGCCCTTATAAAGGTCTTCCATCTCTCGACGCTTTGCAGATGATCTTCTAGAGCCAATATACATTTCTCTTTCCTCTACTTGAGAAAACTCAACACCTTGAGGTTCAACATTTGTTTCCTCGTTTTCATTTGTTACTCGTGGCCAAGTAAATGGAGACTTCAAATATATATCTCCATTTGTAGAGTTTGAAATTATGTCACTTTGCTCCATGAAAAAATCTACTCCCACCATACAGAATCAGCAACATCAAAGTACTCATATGTATCTTCGATAGATTTTTTTATTTCTTCCATGCATTGAGAAGAATTAACATCTCTATTGTGTCGCCTTGCATTATGAATCTCTGAAGATGATTGCAATAACAATAAATTTGAAGCATACATTTGACGATTTGGGATGAATTTCAAAAATGCCAAACCTGATGAAGGCCCCCATTCTGTGCTAGTTGAGTACTTCTTTCCCCATAGTAGTGTTTTTCCGTCAATCTTTTTTATACGAAATTGATGTTGAAAGCTAATGTCATTAAGTTTTCCAATGCACCTTTCTTTACGATGCGATCCAAAAATAAATCTTCGCATGTCAACAGTTTCTTCCAATTTGTGTACAACAGGTTCTGGATGGTATGCTTTCCTTACAATTTCAATCAATGATGGTAGGCTCATCATTGTCATTGACATCCTTGCTTGGAGGAAACTCATCGTCAGTTCCATTGAAATCCTCGCTTGGAGGAAAATCATCAGCATTGCCATTGACATCCTCACTTGGAGGAAAATCATCCTCAGTTCCATTGAAATCCTCACTTGGAGGAAAATCATCATCATTGCCATTGAAATCCTCGCTTGGATGAAAATCATCATCATTGCCATTGACATCCTCACTTGGAGGAAACTCATCATCAGTTTCATTTAAATCCTCGTTTGGAGGAAAATCATCTTCACCATTATTGATTTTTTCATCCTCACCAAAATCATCATCGATCCCATTAAAATCCTGACTTATATGAAAATTATCATCAATCCCATTAAAATCCTCGCTGGGAGGAAAATTGTCATCATCTTGCTTATTTTCTTTAGGATCCCCACTTGGAGGAAGATATTCATCATCATCATCATCACCTTCAAAGAGGAGGCTTTCAAAGAGGTGTTAAAATAAATCCGGGACCCGAAGAATATGATGGTAGATTACAAAGGACACTTGTCAACTCTAGGGTGAGCACAAAAGGACTTACACATCTCCCCCTGCTGGGTTGTAGAATGGTCTTCTTCCACGCAACAAGATGATTTTAGTTTGAAAAGAAGGGAATGCTTTATATTGTTGATGGTACTTCTTGTATATGGTCCATAGTTTGCATCTTTAGCATTCAAAGCAATCATAATGACATATACTTATATTCATAATCCATGTTCAATTTAACTATGTTCAAGTTTCTAAATATAGGGTAGTCTCCATCCTTTCTTACTCACTGCATTACTGAAGATCCCACTAAATGCTCTTTTACATCCAACTATTTTATGGTTAAAATTATATATCAAGGTGCATTTTAGTGCTTTCGTAAAAACATGAAATCCCATAATGTACTATTTTGAAATCAATTAAATATAATTAGTATATCCAAGATGCATTTCAACACATTAATTTCTATAATATATTTCTTTAAAGTCAAATGTTATCTATATTAAATTCCATAATATATTTCTTTAAAATCAAATATTATCTATACGTAATGTGTAATTTACGTTATTAAAAAAAACTTACAATAATAGTTCAAATTTTTTTATATACCATAAAATTTATAATCAACATGAGTTAATTTTTATGTATCGTGAAAATGATGCTCAATATGTTTTTGGTTTAAACTTTTTATATATTACAAAGTTTATGAAAAAATAATAATGATAATTTAAAGACTTGTATGAAATTTTTATGTATCATGAAAATTATGCTCAACATGTATTTGGTTTAAATTTTTGTATATATTATAAAGTTTATGAAAATAAATACTTAATTATAATTTAAACCATAACCATGGTTGAATAGTTTTAGTCATCCATGATTTGGTTTAACTTCCACAGTTAAAATGGAAATAACCGCAAAATTGCAACTTTATCATTTGAAGATGTCTAACTATTTTTCATGCTCTTTAAAAGAACTTAGATCATCGACATAACTATAATTTCAAGAACAGATTAGTAAAATTTATTTATTTTTATTTGCAGCAGATCAACAAAAGAGTTTGGAAATTGTTTTAGTTAAACTACGGCCCTGGCAAAATCACGACGATATTAATTTTCTCCCAAAGAACTGAGATCAAGCATAAGGTTGATAGGCGAAAGCAATAGGTTCGAATATCAATGAGAAACATTCTATAAAATAACAAGATGGCCCTTATTCTAGTTCTGTCTTTTTGACAATGAGTCTGCAGTCGAGTTTTCAATTGGTGGTGTCTACTAAATCTTGCAGATTTAGTCGTATAAACAAAAATGAATCATAAACAGAAAACTCCATTCCATTTCTTATTGTTCCCCTGCAACATGATCTCTGTTATCCCGAGATCCGGAACACTGACTGCCAATGAAACGGTCATCTTCTTGATCCATGTTCCACAATACATCCGAATAACGATTCAAGTAAGTCTCACTGTCTGAAAAGGCCTCCAGATAATCTACCATATAGGAACATGAAGGTGCCATTCTGCCATCTTGAGTGGGATCATCTATACCGAACTCAGAAGAATATAGAAAAATTGGAAGGGAACCCACTGGAAAGTTGTAGAGTAAGTTGTTCTCAAACAGCTGGTTGTCTTGACCTTCAACTTCTCCCTTTAGTTTATTCGCATAATTCCCTTCAGTAATCGGAATCACTTGGGACGAAATATCGTCTTGCAGATATGGGGTTGCGTTTGTCTGAACCTCTATCTCCTCATTAGTTTTTCTTTGGAGGGACGTAGTTGGAGGCTCAACAATGTCTAGGTGAGATGGTCTTTGAGATGATCCTGTAATGGAGTTAGAAGTCGTTGAACGTTCAATAATTACTTTGTTGGCTGCATCCATGCTGCTATTGCAACTTTGAGGTCGTATATTCATTTTTTTCTCGATACGTGTTCTCCAGTAGTTCTTGATTTCGTTATCTGTCCTTCCTGGTAAACTTTGTGCAATGCGAGACCACCTGATCATTTGAATCAACCGATATTTAAAAATCCATATATTCTAAATAGCAGGAGAGACCCACATGTACAATGCATTTTATGAGTATATATATTATATATACCTGTTACCCAAACGGCCATGGAGTTCTATAATCACACGCTCTTCTTCGGGTGTGATCTTGTTTCGTTTGAGATTAGGCCGGAGATAATTAACCCACCATAGCCTGCAGCACTTGCCAGTTCTTTTGAGGCCTGCACAATTCATAAATATTATGTTTTACTTCACCAAACAAAAAGAACTGCAATTTGCAGTCGAGTTTTCAATTGGCAGTGTCTACTAAATCTTGCAGATTTAGTCGTATAAACAAAAATGAATCATAAATTCCACCTCCTCCACCGTCAAAACAAGGGGAGCGCCTCTCCATCGGCGATAAAGGGCATCCCTTTACTGGTGGCGCGATTCTGAGAATCGCGCCGCCAGTAAAGGGTGGCCCTTTGGTGCCCATGGAGCGGCGCTGCCCTTGTTTTGATGGTGGAGGAGGTGGAAGCGGGAGGAGGCTGGAGACGAATCGAACCTTCCTAACGCAACCGACCTTGACATTCCCATGATCAGACCGTATGAAACAGCTGCGGACGAATGGCTTGTATATTTGAGGCTCGTTGAAGCGACGCACCAGCGACCACACGATGCTCGCAGGCGCCTCCACTCGCTGCACCACCACTGCTGAACACTTGATGAACTCTCTTTCGCCATCATCAAGCGAATGAAAATGGTAAAGCCCCACCAACTCTTGCAGCCATTCCCCATATGCTTCCTCCCCTTGCTGCAAGTACTGCGCGACTCCCGCCTTACAACTTTGCTTAGATCCGCCGGACAAATTGGAGCTCGGCTCCTCCTTGTCAGTACGTACAGAGATCAAATCCCGTGATGATCTACACACCTCTTGTGATTGTGTTTCATACATAACCACTTATACTATGAAACGAGAACTCGACACAGTTCTCGTTTTTCTCTCTCCTAATTTTAGTAGCTATTTTTACCCCCGTTTCAAAAATGGTTGATGCCAGTATCACACATTTTCATTTTCAGACATTTTTTGGGGCCTTTGAATTATCTTTGTTGTAAAATATTTTTAATTTCTATTTTCAAGTGTGTTTTTTGAAATTTAACAAAATAACATACATTTTTAAGCAATTTATAATGAAAAACATATACATTTTACGATTTTTTCTATAAAATAAGACATTTTTATGTACAAAATAAGGCATTTTTATTGACAAAATTGTAAATAATTCCATAAAATAAAGACATTTAAAACCATTTTCAATGAATTTTCAGAGAATTTTTCTCTAAAAATGATCATATTTCATATTAGTTATCGAAAAGTGACGACTCACATAAAGTCGAGAAAAAATATACAAATTGTTTGTAAAAAACATATTAAAAACATTATATTTAGAAATTTTATTTCTAAAATAAAGTCTGAAAGTCAAAACATTACTAATATATCTGATCAAAAAATTGTCAAAAATTGTCAAAATTAACATTTTCTTCAAAACATGAAACTATTCAACAATATCATGCATGCCAAATTCTTCATCGACATTGGAATTTTCTGGAGCTTGAATTTCCTCAGGGACATCAATGTCCTCTTCCATTGGGTCTTCTATGTCTGCAAGATCCCCAAAGTGCTCCTATTACACTTAATGTTATTTTAACAATAAAAAACAAATGTTATAATGAAAAAATGGATGGCCAAATCTTTAGTGCTGCAAACTTCAAAATTATGGATTGATGAAGGACTTGTAAATGGATCCTTTGGTATTGCTCAATAAACATATTATAGAGAAGATGAAAACTAGATAAAATTGGCTTTAAAAAAAAAGAAAAATTAATCCCCTAAAGCTTTAATAAAACGATAGCTAACAAGAATATATGCTAATTATA
>LPNX010849103.1:0-176471 GCA_001517045.1 Pseudotsuga menziesii
TTGTTTATTTCTATTGCATATTGGAGAAGATTGATTTCTGGAGTCTAGCTGTCTGTTGTGGTACCCCAAGCCATAGGAATTTCTCTCCGTAACAGTAAGACCATTGGAAGGGCAGTTGTTGATGAGGGAGCCTCTACATGTATTATGTTCTTGACTTGCTGGAAAGCTCTTGGATCCCCAGAGCTGGTCCCATCAAACACTTTACTTACTACTTTTGATGGAAGATCCTTCCATGCTCATGGTATCCTGCCAGCTTTTGAGATTAAGTTGGCAGGAAAAGTAGTGTCTGTTGAAGTAGAAGTGATTGATGCTCCCTTGGACTACAATTTGCTTCTGGGAAGGAACTGGACTTATGGGATGTCCGCTGTTGCATCGATCGTTCTTTGTCTCGTGGTTTTTCCACATGAGGGCAATTTGGTTACTGTTGACCAACTTGATTTTACTCGAAAAGGCCGTTTAGAGTCTAATGAGTCCGTTGTGCCATTGGTTGATCAGGTAAAACCTGCTGCAAAGAGGTTGGGGGCTGGAATGTACACATCACTGATGGGCACATTTGATCTTCTAGCCCCGGTTAATTACATTGGTTCTACTAGTGTGGGGAAGTCCATCGCTACGGTTGTCGATAGGATTGATCCTTGGGTCCTCCCAACTCCCCATGAACTAGAAGTGACCTTATCGATAGTGGAGGTAGCTTATCAAGCCATCACTCAAGTCAATGTTCATCCCATTCCAGATCCTCTAACAGTATCAGACGATCTAGAAGAAGTCTATTTGCCTGCATGGGCAGAAAACTCTTTGTATTCCATAGATTGCTTAGATACCGTTTTACCTTCCGATGAAGCTATTCTGGAAGCCATGAGTGGACGTGATAAGATTTGTGAGGATCTTCATCATCGATCCTATTTTCTTCCAGATCTAAGCAGAATAGAAAACCAAGAGTTTCACGTGAGACTGTCAGAAGATGTTGATATACCTCTTAACCCTTTGCCTAGGGAAGGAGTGTTCGCCGAGGGGAATATGGCAAACATTTCCACCACTATACCTATCAACATCTCTGTGAACCCAGATGTTGTGGAAAACATCTATATAGGTGCAAACTACTCTCCGAAGGAGATTGCTATCTACACTACCCTTTTTAAGGAATTCCGTGATATCTTTGCCTAGTCATATGAGGAGATTCCAGGCATTGATCCATCTATTATTCAACATGAAATCCAAACCTATCCTGATGCCAAACCGGTTCAATAGAAATTAAGACCCGTGAACCCGCGTAAAGCGGCGGCTATGAAGGCAGAAGTTGAAAAGCTATTGAAAGCTGGTTTTATATATCCCATAGCTTTTACTGAATGGGTGTCCAACCCTGTTCCTGTTGATAAAAAGCAAGGGACTATTCGCGTTTGTACAGACTTTAGAGACCTCAATAAAGCCTGTCCTAAGGACAATTACCCCACACCATTTATTGACTAGATCATAGATGCATGTGCAGGAAGTGAGATGTTTTCGTTTATGGATGGTTTCTCCGGTTACAATCAAATCCAGATCAAACCAGAAGACCAACATAAAACTGCTTTCATTTGTCCTTGGGGTACATTCGCGTATAAAAAATTCCCTTTGGATTGAAAAATGGTGGGGCTACCTTTCAATGGGATATGAAATTTGCTTTTCATGACATAAAATCCATTGTCGAACCATACCTTGATGATCTACCTGCACATTCTCGCAAGAGGATCCAACATCCATATCATTTACGGTTAATTTTTGAACAATGCAGATATTATAAAATTCACTTGAATCCCCACAAGTGTGTATTCTGCGTCGAGTCAGGGAGATTACTTGGATTCATTGTCTCTAGTAGAGGCATCCAGGTGGATCCATTAAAAGTTGAGGCCATTGTGAATCTGCCTCCTCCACGTTCTCTCAGGCAATTTCAAAGCCTGCAAGGAAAGTCTAATTTCCTTCGACGTTTTATTGTTAATTATGCCAAGATCACTAAATGTTTCATGCGCTTGATCAAGCAGTACACCCCATTTGTATGGGATGAAAGCACACAACTTGCGTTCGAGACATTGAAAAAAGATTTGCTGTTGGCACCTTTAATACGTCCACTAGATTATTCTAGGGATTTTACATTATATCTGGCTACGCCGGAGTCGACCATTGGGGTAGTACTAGTCCAGGAGGACGATAAGCTTGTTGAGCATGTCGTTTATTATCTTAGCCGTGCTTTGGCCAGACCTGAGCTTAGATACTCCCACGTCGAGAAGTTAGCCTTAGCAGCTCTTTATGCTGTGCAGAGGTTGCACCACTACATTTTACTGAGGACCACAACAGTAGTGGCAGATGTGAATCCGTTCCAATATGTTTTATCCCGACGGATTGTTGGGGGGAAATTTAACAAGTGGATAGTCATTCTCCAAGAGTTTGAATTAGATTTCCAATCCTCTAAGTCTAATAATTCCTTAGTTTTTACTGAGCTAATAGCAGAATTTCCCACTGAAGAGAATGTAGTTGTTGAAGATGACTCATTCCCAGATGAGCACATCTTCCTGATATCCACCTCTGATCCTTGGTACGGGGATATTCTTATATATCTCCAGACTTTGAAGTATCCTACCGCTTACTCTAGGGAGGAATGACGTAAGTTACGCCTTCATGCCAAGAACTACCTCATTATAGGAGATACATTATATCGACGAGGGGTAGATTCCATCTTGTGTCGTTGCCTTACTCATGAGGAAGCGAAGATTGTCCTAAATGATTCCCATAGTGGAGCGTGTGGGGGTCATTTATCTGGGTCAGCAACGGCCCAGAAGATATTGCGTGCTGGATATTTTTGGCCCACGATCTTTAAAGATTGTGTGGAAGCCGTGAAGCGCTGTCATCCGTGTCAGCTTTACACCAGGAAGATGCGGTCGCATCCTGCCCCGTTATTTCCTGTTGTCTCGGTAGGCCCCTTCATGAAATGGGGGATCGATTACGTGACATGCAACCTAGTCTCGACTGGGGGGCATAAATACATCATTGTCGTTGTTGACTATTTTACGAAATGGGCAGAGGCAATGTCTATTTTCAAATACAACGGGGAAACAACAGCTTTCTTTTTTTCAATCAGATTATTGCAAGGTTTGGTATTCCCAAAGTGATTGTCACTGACCATGGCAGTCATTTCAAAATAACATGATGACAGAACTGACTACCATGCTCGGATTTAGGCAAGAATATTCTTCTCTATACTATCCACAAGAAAATGGTCAGGTTGAGGCTGTCCACAAGACTTTAAAAACTATCCTTAAACAAACAATTGATGCAGCCCGTTCTAATTGGCACATCATGTTATAATCTGTTGGTTGTTGCAGATGTCTTCCAAAATGTATGTAGGTTTTGTTGATGGCGCCAGTCGTCACACTTGTAACTTAGCTTCGGCAACATGGGTTATCTATTCTCCCTCAGGACAGCTTGTTGCCGCGAGTGGTGCTTGTCTAGGTCCTGCTTCTAATAATGTTGCTGAGTATAGGGCTGTAATTGAGCTCCTATGGGATGATTTGTCACATGGCATCACCCAGCTTGAGGTCCATTTGAATTCTCAGTTGGTAGTTTCCCAGCTCAATCCAGCTTATCAGGTACGAAATCCTATCTTGTTACGTCAGTTCATGCAAATTCGTTTATTGGAAAGACATTTTGAAGTTATTACTTTCAATCATATTCCATGAAACCAAAATTCATTGGCTAATGCATATGCTAATTATATTTTGGATTGGCATCTCACACACATTTCATAAAAATATACATATAAAAAACACTTGTAAATAAGCCGACAACCAAACATCAATATATATATATGTAAAATATCTGTCTGTAGATAGGTCAAGTCTGATCCGTAGATCCCGTCATATACAAAAAGTATAAAAATGTGGATCATAATCCATCAAAATTCCCTAGGTCTAAGCTGGACTGCCCTGGCCCCTAGGACCACCTTGGTCCCCATGATCTCTATGCACCCTGGCTTCCTCAGCCTCGTCGGCTTCGGCAGCCTCCACCGCATCTCTGTATACAAGCACTGTTCTAGCTACTCATTTGAAAAGACGTAGCCAAACCGGTGGAACCCCAACTACAAAATCCTGCATGGCTACAGGGATATGCTCTATCCATATAGTTGGTACTTGTTGGGTTAACCTGGGCAGTTTCCCCTCAAGTACTCTGATCAATCCCTGATCCTCTCCCACGACAGGACGTACGAACATACGAGGGTGCCCTTCAGGGCAGACTGGTCCAACATCTAAATTTTGACACATGAATAGGATCAAGACTTGTACATATGTATATATCGATCATTTGAAAAATTCATAAAAATTTGATAATGATTTAAAAATTAAAAAATTACTTACCCATCTCTCCCCATGCTCCTCCTGGAGGGAGGACAAGTTCGGGGTCACCTCGGAAGTCCAACCCGGCGTATGGAAACTGCTCCAGCACCGGCAGCTGCCGTTCCCACCAAGAATAAAAGTCAGCATCATATACGCTGTGTGCTATGTCTCCTCCTCCGTGACGGAGGAATATGTCTCCCCACCGGCTCAGCCTTGGATGACATGGGGATCTGACCTGTAGTGGTATAGCAGGGCTCATGGCTGGTACTCTCGAAGAAGAAGAACGCTACCAATATGCTTGCATAGCCAAAATTCTTGTGTCTTCCCCTCTTACAGTCGGATAGTTGCCTCTTCATAATGGGGGAAACTCCCGAGCACCAATCATAGAGAGCACCTCTAAAGCAATCAACCGCCGCCCTCATTTGATTTCTGGTGGCCATATGTAACCTTGATGATCCTACAAGTCTCACAATGGTACTAGCCAATACCTGGAGAGTGAAATCCTGGATGTCTGCAATTAGAACGCTGCTTCCCTTCTTCTGAGTACCCGGTATACAGAATATGTCTACATAGTTTTGGACACTTAAGGGGTCACCGCCCCTGCCAGTGCCCTCCAAATTCACCGGTGCTCCCCGTCGTGACAACCCGGTATTGAAATAGATGTCTTCCATGGTAAGCTCTAAGGTCTCACCTTGAAGATTGAACATCTCCATGTCATGATCCCAAAAATTGGCCATAAACTCAAGTATGCGGACATTGGCCCGCATGGGTGATGTACAAAAAAAATTCAATAGCCTACTAGTTCTCAATGCTTGCAATGTGGGCGCGCTTTGGAGCGCCGCATGATCCATCGTTTCGTGCTCCATTTCCCTCCACTCCAGAACCATTTTTACCTGGCAAATATAAGCAATTTAATTCAGTATTTCACAATCAAAATTTAAAAATCTTGCATATTTTTAAAGCTTTGGACCATTGCATAGCATTCACGACTGTCTATTTAGGCAGGTTGCGAATCATTCGCGGCTGTCTAGTTAGACAACTCGTGAATGAAACGCGTATTCGCAACTTTCATGCTTAGCAACCCACGTATGCGCACTGTCATATTTTTGGGTGTTATTAAATACTGAATTCACCATTAAAACTAATATTTGTTTGAATCAATTTGATGAGCTTAGGGTGTAGAATTACCTGAAGCTGATGAATTCCGATTCCGACGGTCCAATTCTCCACAGTAATCGATCAAAGGTAGAGGGTAATCTTGTTCTTTATGGTTCAAAAAGTACAAATGGTAAGAATTGTTTTAATTTTCATTCTATTTATAGAAATAATATTTCATAAAGTGGGTCTCTTTCCTATAGTTTGAAATGTCAATCGATTAATACCATACTTTTGTGCCTTGGAATAGGTTTATCAACTTTTACAGAGTGTTGTTGCTCCAATTGGGTGGTTTTGCTATTTCCAACACATGTTGGCATCTTATCATTCCATAATAACCTTAGTATTTAACACTTTGCCATGGACTATGGTATTCTAAACCATTATTCCCTTGTATCTACCATTGTTCCTCTGTGGCTAGGGCCCCTATTTCATGAGTATCATCTTTATATTCCTTTGTCATCCTTTGGTGCTCATGCCACCACTGTTTCAGGTTCAGGGGTGTCCTCTTAGCTATTTTTCACACCAAATAGAGCTTCTTCTGAATCTCTTTTTACAAGCTATCCCTTTATAGCACTCCCCGCCCTTATGGAGTTTCTTTAGGCCCAGGTCTGACTCCTTTAAAATAGACTTGACTGCCGAGTTATCTCATCCGTTCAAGCTTGTTAAGAATATGTGAATGGGCATCCGCATCGGTGGTAGGTTATCTCTTTCTCGGACCATGCGGAATAATACGAGAAAGGATCACTCTCTTTTATTTTGAATTGAGAAGAGTATTCTTAGGTATAGGTTTATCACTTTTTCGGACCTGAGGGACTAAATTTACGGAAAAGGAACACCCGGTTTGAGCTTAGTTTTCTCTTTTTCGTGCTCTGGACCGAAACATGAAAAAGATTTCGAGTGTACTTTGTGTCTTTGTCATGCTCATTAAACACTAAAGAACAAAGCAACGAGTTTATTTTTGTAAGCCCCATTGCTCGTAACGAAATGGATCTTTCCGAGTGATATTGCTTTCCTTCACAATCGTAAAACTCAAGCTATTTTATGCTGTTTTGGAAGGAGCGTTGGGTAGGTGGTAATTTAACCTTTTTCAGACCTTCCTGACTAAGTACGAAAAAGGTTCACCTTTTCTTCTTCGGAAGTTAAGAAAGTTATTCTGTGGTTTATTTTATACTTTTTCGGCCTCAGGAGACTAAATTGGATGAAAAAGGACCCCCCTAGAGTCTTCTTTGGCGTTTTCAGACTCTCTAAATGTGAAAACACCGGCTGAGCATGTATTAGTTCGGGCTCATTAAATCCATGAATCAGTGACACTATCAAGAATTATTTTCCCATCTCTTCAAGCTTGTTAAAAAATGAAGAGGGAACCGAGTTTACTTTCCTGGACTCGTTAAAATTTAACAGGGAAGGTAAGGAAGAATTTTTCTCTTGTTTTCAGTAATGGTAGCATGTTATCCTTGAACATACCACTCTTTGTTTTTCAATATCCATGTTTCAATGTCCACTTGTGTTCAGCTATCACTTTGAGTTTCTTACTCCTCATCTTGTCCATTATACCTGGGGGATCTGATCATGTCTCCTACATGACAGATAAGTCTAGTTGTTCCATCTCTTAATTATGCGCTGCCTTGGGTCATCTCTGTTTTGTGCTCACTGTTCAAGGACTCTACCCAATGTCTGATCTATAGCCTGATCCCATAATTGTTATATCTATTATCTATTTGTGTCTCCCTTATTTTTCCCAGTTCCTAGTCACTCTTGTGATCCATTGGAGGATCTGTTGCCTTCCTTATCACAACATGTTTCTGTTTTCAGTACTTCCTGATGGCAAAGACCTAGAGTTTTGACAATCGTACCTCAGGATTCATTTCCATCATTGGTGAATTCCTTTGCCTTAGTTGTCAATTATCCCTTATTGGTTGACAAACTGTTGAATCCTTTCCATGTTCGACTTCAGCTTACCCTTATTCACATGGTTTGGATTGTACTGGTTCTTTGGGATCCTTTATGAAGACCTTAGTTCACACTTATGGACTAAGTTGCGCAAGATTATGTTCTATCTATCTACATAGCTTCTAGATCTTTGAAGACTCATCATTATTGTATATTGTGGCTTTGATCCACCTTTGTAATATACGTGGTTCTATACCCGTATCATATGATGTACTCAAATATTGTAAAGGAGCTAGTTTCCAGTAAATTGAACATAGCATCCTTAGATGTAACTTTGTATATGACATTACTATGTATTTGTTTCAGGTACTCTCTCTGCTCCATTGGATTTCTGAGTTCTCCAAAGCTAAATATTATAATGTCTTTCGGCCATCGTTTCCCTCCGACCTCACACATTAGGGGGCATCTGTTATACGCCTGAATGGCACCTCTCCGTCTGAGTGCTGACATCCCTCATGTTGGCACACAAAAAGACATTTATGGATAGAGGTTTTCCCAAAACACTATATATTGGCTTATGGCATAATACATACTTCCTCCATCCAGTTGATTACTTTTCCATTTTACTATGTTGACTTGTATTCGCGACTCTCCTTTTATGCAACTAGCGAGTCATTCGCAAGTGTCCCTTATAGCAAGTCGCGAATGGATGTATTCGTGGGTTTCCCTTGTAGCAAGTCATGAATCATTCGCGGGTTGTCCTTCTACACACCCGCGAATATGTCCCTAAACAGTTAAACATAAAAACACGCGCTGATTTGAGATTAGTTAAGCATTGTTATCTTAATTATCTTCACTGTCTCAACCTCCTTAACCTTCGAAACCACCTTATTTCCTCCATATAAATACAGGCCTTGGGGAGGGTGTTGGATAGATACACTTGGAGAGAAAAGTTATGCTGGTGGAGTTTATACAGAAGTCTTTGAAGCAATGGAACTCAGAATCCTTTGGTTACAGAGGAGTCCTTGTCTCAGGCGTTGGGTTGTAATCTGAACTTCTTCATTATTGATAATAAAGAGAATCCTTCTTCCATATGTGTTTCATGTGTCTTGGTTTGATAAATGTTTATGTTTATGCATCTTATATAGGATTTATCTAACCTGTTTACATATATATAAATCATCTTGTATCTGGAAGATTGGCTCTTGACAGGTGAAAGAAGAACAACCTTGAAGACTTTGGAGGTGAAGTAGAATGGAAGAGGACTAGCAAGGATCGACCTTCGTTAATCGAGTAAGTCTTTCTGATCCTCCTATTTCCTTTACTGCACTCTGGAAGTCAATTGTCTGCAAGTTAATTGAGTATGTTGGTAACCCCAATCCTTAGGTTATTAGGTGTGTAATCCTGTACAACATGTATCTTCACTCTCCTTTAACTGCATCAATAATATTTGACTCATTGCTTCCAGATCTAAATGGCACAACAATTTTAACAGATTCAGATACCCATTTGAGAGATAAGCATGGACACCTATTTTTATGATATTTGGAGCTATTTTGGCCCGCGTTGAATGTTGGTCAAACAACAATTGAAAACTTTTACTTTCATTGACTTTCTCGGAATTGAGTTTTGAAAGTGAATTTAGGTACCCATTTGATAGACAAGCATGGATACCTATTTTTATGAGATTTGGAGCTATTTTGGCCCTTGTTCAAGGTTGGTCAAACTAAGGTTGAAAATATGCACTTTTGTCGACTTTCTCAGAATTGAGTTTTGAAAGTGGATTTATGTACCCATTTGAGAGATAAGCATGGACACCTATTTTTATGTGATTTGGAGATATTTTGACCCTCATTCAAGGTTGGCCAAACCAACATTGAAAATATGCACTTCTGTTGACTTTCTCGAAATTGAGTTTTGAAAGTGGAATTTAGGTATGCATTTGAGAGATAAGCATGGGAACCTATTTTTATGAGATTTGTAGCTAGTTTGGCCCTCATACAAGGTTGGTCAAACCAAGGTTGAAAATATGCACTTTTGTCGACTTTCTTGGAAATGAAATTTTAAAGCAGATTTAGATACCCATTTGAGAGATAAGCATGGACACCTATTTTTATGAGATTTGGAGTAATTTTAGCCCTATTTAAAGGTTGGTAAAACCAAGGTTTAAAATATGCACTTTTATCGACTTTTTCAGAATAGATCTTTGAAAGTGGATTTAGGTACCCATTTGAGAGATAAGCATGGACACCTATTTTTATGAGATTTGGAGCTATTTTGGCCCTCGTTCAAGGTTGGTCAAACCAAGGTTGAAAATATGCACCTTTGTCAACTTTCTCAGAATTGAGTTTTGAAAGTGGATTTAGGTATCCATTTGAGAGATAAGCATGGACACCTATTTTTTGGGGATTTGGAGCTCTTTTTTCCCTTGTTCAAGGTTGGTCAAACCAATGTTGAAAATATGCACTTTTGTTGACTTTTTCTGAATTGAACCTTGAAGTGGATTTCGGTACCCATTTGAGAGATAAGCATGGACACCTATTTTTATGAGATTTGGAGTTGTTTTGGCCCTTGTTCAAGGTTGGTCAAACTAAGGTTAAATATATGCACTTTTGTCGACTTTCTTGGAATTGAAATTTTAACTTAGATTTAGATACTAACTTGAGAGATGATCATGTACACCTATTTTTATGAGATTTGGAGCTATTTTGGCCCTCATTAAAGGTTGGTCAAACCAAGGTTGAAAAGATGCACTTTTGTCGTCTTTCTCAAAATGGAGTTTCGAAAGTGGATTTAGGTACCCATTTGAGCGATAAAAATGGACACATGTTTTTATGAGGATTTGAGCTATTTTGGCCCTCGTTCTACGTTGGTCAAACCAAGGTAGAAAATATGCACTTTTTTTGACCTTCTCAGAATTAAGTTTTGAAAGTGGATTCAGGTGCCCATTTGAGAGATAAGAATGGACACCTGATTTTATGAGAGTTGGAGCTATTTTGGCCCTCATTCAAGGTTTGTCAAACCAAGGTAAAACATAAGCACTTTTGTCGGCTTTCTTGGAATTGAAATTTTTATGAGATTTTGAGCTATTTTGGCCCTCGCTCAAGGTTGGTCAAACCAAGATAGAAAATATGCACTTTTGTCAACTTTCTCGGAATTGAGTTTTGAAAGTCGATTTAGGTGCCCATTTGAGAGATAAGCATGGACACCTATTTTTATGAGATTCAGAGCTATTTTGACCTTCGTTCAAGGTTGGTCAAACCAACGTTGAGAATAGGCATTATTGTTGACTTTCTCGGAATTGAGTTTTGAAAGTGGATTTGGGTAGGAATTTGAGAGATAAGCATGGACACCTATTTTTATCAGATTTGAAACTATTTTGGCCCTTGGTCAAGGTTGGTCAAACCAAGGTTGAGAATATGCACTTTTGTCGACTTTCTCAGAAATGAAATTTTAAAGAAGATTTAGATACTGATTTGAGAGATAAGCATGGACACCTATTTTTATGAGATTTGGATCTATTTTAGCCCTTGTTCAAGGTTGGTGAAACCAAGGTTTAAAATATGCAGTTTTCTCAACTTTTTTCAAAATTGAGCTTTGAATGTGGATTTAGGTACCCATTTGAGAAATAGGCATGGACACCTATTTTTATGAGATTTGGAGCTATTTTGGCCCTCGTTCAAGGTTGGTCGAACCAAGGTTGAAAATATTCACTTTTGTCAACTTTCTCGGAATTGAGTTTTGAAAGTGGATTTAGGTACCCATTTGAGAGATAAGCTTGGACACCTATTGTTATGGGATTTGGAGCTATTTTTTACCTTGTTCATGGTTGGTCAAACCAAGGTTGAAATATGCACTTTTGTCGACTTTCTAGGAATTGAAATTTGAAAGTGGATTTTAGTACCCATTAGAGAGATAACCTTGAACACGTATTTTTATGAGATTTGGAGCTATTTTGGCCCTCGTTCAAAGCTAGTCAAACCAAGGTTAAAAATATGCACTTTTGTCAAATTTCTTGGAATTGAAATTTTAAAGTAGATTTAGATACCGATTTGAGCGATAAGCATGGACACCTATTTTTATGAGATTTGGAGCTCTTTTGGCCCTCGTTTAAGCTTGATCAAACCAAGGTTGAAAAGATGCACTTTTGTCGTCTTTCTTAAAATTGAGTTTTGAAAGTGGATTTAGGTATTGATTTAAGAGATAAGCATGCACACCTATTTTTATTAGATTTGGAGCTATTTTGGCCCTCGTTCAAGGTTGGTCAAACCAAGGTTGAAAATATAAACTTTTCTCAACTTTCTCGCAATTGAGTTTTGAGAATGGATTCAGGTACCCATTTGAGAGATAAGCATGGACACCTATTTTTATGATATTTGGAGCTATTTTGGCCCTCGTTCAAGCTTCAAAAGATGCACTTTTGTTGACTTTCTCAGAATTTAGTTTTGAAAGTGTATTTAGGTACCAATTTGAGAGATAATCCTCGACAAGTATTTTTATGAGATTTGGAGCTATAATGGCCCTCGTTCAAGGTTGGTCAAACAAAGGTATAAAATATGCAGTTTTGTCCACTTTCTCGGATTGAGTTTTGAAAGTGTATTTAGGTACCCATTTGTGAGATAAGCATGGAAACCTATTTTTATGATATTTGGAGCTATTTTGTCCCTCGTTCAAGGTTGGCCAAACCAAGGTTGAAAATAGGCACTTTTGTCGACTTTCTCGAAATTGAAATTTTAAAGTAGATTTAGATACCCATTTGAAAGATAAGCATGGACACCTAATTTTATGAGATTTGGAGCTATTTTGGTTCGCGTTCAAGGTTTGTCATACCAAGGTTGAAAAGATGCACTTTCGTCTACTTTCTCAGAATTGAGTTTTGAAAGTGGGTTTAGGTACCCATTTTAGAGAGAAGCATGGAAAATTATCTTTATGAGATTTGGAGTTATTTTGTCCCTCCTTCAAGGTTGGTCAAACCAAAGTTGAATATATGCACTTTTGTCAATTTTCTCATAAATTAAATTTTAAACTAGATTTAGATACCCATTTGAGAGATAAGCATGGACACCTATTTTTATGATATTTGGACACCTAGATCCACTTTTATGAGATTTGGAGCTTAGTTGGCCCTCGTTCAAGGTTGGTCAAACAGAGGTTGAAAATATGCACTTTTGTTGACTTTCTTGGAATTGAGTTTTGAAAGTGGATTTAGTTACCCATTTGAGAGATAAGCATGTAAACCTATTTTTATGAGATTTGGAGCTATTTTGGCCCTCGTTAAGTGATGGTCAAACCAAGGTTGAAAATATGCACTTTTGTCTACTTTCTCAGAATTGAGTTTTGAAAGTAGATTTAGGTACCGATTTGAGAGCTAATCATGGACACCTATTTTTATGAGATTTGGCGCTATTTTGACCCTCGTTGAACTTTGGTCAAACCAATGTTGAAAATAGCCACTTTTGTGGACTTTCTTGGAATTGAAATTTGAAAGTGGATTTAGGTACCCATTTGACAGATAAGCATGCGTCCTATTTTTATGAGATTTGGAGCTATTTTGGCCCTCGTTCGGGGTTGATCAAACCATGGTTGAAAATATGCACTTTTGTTGACTTTCTTGTAATTGGTTTTTGAAAGTGGATTTAGGTACCCATTTGAGAAATAAGCATGGACAACTATTTTTATGATCTTTGTAGCTATTTTTGCTGTTGTTAAAGGTTGGTCAAACCAAGGTTGAATTGAATATGCACATTCACTACAATAAATCCTCTAATTAGCGTCCCATTTAGCATCCCGTTTTAGTGTAATTTTTTTACATTGAGTGGTCAAACTAGACGCTAAATGGGGCGTGTCATGGACAAAAATTAAATCATCTCAAAAAAATCATTTTTTCTTCCTAGATAGCATGCTTTATGACGTCCAAAAAAGCGTCTATTTTTTTGCTTCTAGAATAGCATCCAACTTTGCTTCCTAAACAATGTCGAGGTTTGCTTCCTAAATAATGTCATATTTTGCTTCCTAGAGAGTGTCTAATTTTTCTTCTTAAATAACGTCCCCATTAGTGCCATATTTGCATCCTTTATAGCACCATGTTAACATCCAAATTAGCATCCAATATTGCATCCATTTTTGCTACCACTTTAGCATCCTATTTTGCACCATGTTTTACTTCCAAATATGTGCCAATTTTCGCTTCCAAATTTGCACCAATTTTTGCTTCCTTTTTTTCATCATGTTTTTCTACCAAAATGACGCCAAATATTTCTTCTATTGTTGCACCATATTTTGCTTCCTATGCAATGGCATGTTTTTAATCCAAAGTAATGTTTTATTTTTCTACCATATCAACACCATGTTTGGCTTCATCATTAGTGCCATGTGTTGCATCCTTTTTAATGCCTAGTTTCACATCTTATTTTGCTACCATATCAATTCCATGTTTGGATTCATCATTAGATCCACGTGTTGCATCCTTTTTTAATGCCTAGTTTCTCATCTCTCATTTTTTGGTCACTAATTTAGTCGTTTTTTATAATTTTATATATGAATTTTGGTCATTTTGTTTGATCACTTATCTCTTATTTTTTTGTTACTAATTTGGTTATTTTTAACCAATATTATAATATCATTAGTGCTTGGATGAATTGAACCACCAACCTCCTGCTTGTAAGGCAGGCGCTCTTCCATTGAGCTAGCACCCTTTAAGAATTTGAGAACCTAACTTACAGAGTCCTCTATAATGGTAAAAAGGATCAATCACAACTTTGAGTATATAATGGTTGAAAATGATTATAGATTGTAAAAGTTCACAATACATGATCAAGCAAGTTATGAAATTCATAAAAATTTTATAGAAATTTTGAACAAAAATCAATAAATTGGCTTAATTGGATTGCAAAAATCACTATTCCCTAGCAACTGTAAGTGTACCACTATATGAGACCTGTCAACAATAGTTATCTTAGTGTGGATGCCAAGGATATAGTAGATAAGCATGATCATCCTAGAGCCATGTATAAGTGGAGCAATAAGGATAATCAAAAGAGGATGATCAACCCAATAGTTTGTGCTTCACATGGATCCTATTCACCATGGGATGAGCAAATTTCCTTTTTCCATTAAGCTAATGAATGTCCACAATGAAAAATGGTAAGGATATATTGTGATGCCAATTCATGATGTTTATTCGCTTACCAAGGTGATGCTGCAATGCTTTCACTAGGAGATCTACATGGTCCCCAACAACATTGGATATAAGCATATTCATGGGGCCATATAGTATAGAAATGAGGATGAAATTTCAATCCCATTACTGGAATAAATGGAAGTCATACATCAAGAAAATAGAAGCTCCTTTCAAATGTGAAAAGGCAGGAAGCTCCTTCCTGATTACCAATGTATGAGGAATGGAAATAAAAACAAAAAAGGGAATAAAACAAGTCTCATGATGAGATTTCTAATCCATAGTAAAACTTTTATTTTAATTCTGACATATCTGTTCCATAGTTTTCTTCTCATATAATGAAAAATATCAGAAAGAAAACAAATACATAAGATGAAAATAACTTTTTCTAAGAAAATTTATATGTCAACCAAGGCCTGTTTATAGCTCTCATTTCAAATTCAGCCATTTGTCTTCTAAATGTAAGGCAATAATTTCTCACAATAAAGTTTGTATCATCTATAAGGTTGACTGGGTTTAGCACTATTCAGTGATATGTGTATGGTATTAAAGAACCAATGTAAGGTCTAGTCAAGATTTGGATGATAGAACCTTTTTAAGAAAAATGGGTGAATCAGTATGAGTACAAGTGAAGTATGTTCTCTAAACAAATGAAGCCCTTAAAATGAACTAATTGAAGGTCATCCACAATAAGTCTTAAGGAAAAATTAAATTGTATTTTTGAAGAAATGTGTAAGGTTGTCCCAAGACTAGTTGCAAAAAAAAGTATGACATACTACCATTCGGTGAGTATGGAAGATATAATAAGGCATCTCTGAGATAGAACCAAAACAACGCCAAAGGAGCAGGAGTGGTGAATGGGACTGAGGAGGTCAATAAAGAATAATGACAATAGGTAATGAATATCATTTTTTGGCATAAGTAATTAATGTTCAATATTGATTAACCTTTGTTGGGTATTGTGAAGCTTTGATTTCATTTCGTTGTTCAATATGCTTGTATTTCCAAATTTGTTTTATCAGGAATAGCTTATGTATGGTTGTATTTAATTTTATTTTACTTGATGTATGTTGTAAACTTGTATTAGTATTTAGATTATATTTATAAAATTAAAGACTTTAATGACTTATGCTCCAACATTCAATTTTTATGTATTCTAATATAAATTTTGTATTATTCCTGTCCCCTATGTTGAAGACCATGACATACCTTTCGACATTTCCTAAAATTTATGGGGGGTACTTCTACATATGTAATTTCTATGTTTCCCCACTCCAGTGTCCTTGCATCTCGTAAACTTGGGGGGAAATTGATTATAACAATAGACATATGCCCTAATCTGGAAGAGTTTCCTTCATCATTCTTTCAACAATTGGACAAGTTGAGCATATTCTATGTTAGATTTCGAAAGTAAAAGTAACTAACCATATGCTTGTAAAACAAGAAAAATAAAACAAAGGAGCTTTAATAGATCAACCAAGGAACAAAATAATTCACAACGGAATTCCAGAATATGGTAGCATCCATGAGCCATGCCCACATTAGATGGGTAGTTTGACAGTGCACAACTTTCAGAGGGGAGAGAAATTAAGCGCATAGATTTAGAGGAATAAAACTCTTCATCTTCCCTTCAAGGTAATTCGTACATTTTATTGGGTCTTATACTGTAGGTATACACATTCTCGGGTTGATACTATTTTGGTTTTTAGCTATTTTTTTAGTGCCCGTTGTTTTCCCGACCCTAGTTCCTTACTATTTTGTTGAATGCAATTTCAAGTCCCATAGACCTACTTTGGTCATCTATGGACATTAGTATAATTTCATTCTCTTTCTTATTTCATTTGATGACCATAAAATTAGAATCAAACTACTTACTGTAAAATTAAATTTGGTTCCTAACTTGCATAATGGAACCTAATGGACATATATACAACATCACTTCATGTACTAAGCTGAATATTAATGATACATTATTCTTCCTTCATTGTCTCTATATTCTGCATGTTCTGAGTTAAGTTGTACATTAATGAGAACATGGGCATTAGTAAAAAAGGGACATTAATCTATGAAGGATACCCTCACTTAGACATTGTCGAAGATTTGGAGACTACATCAGAAAGGGTCCCATGGTTGGTCACTAGTAGTGTTAGCTAAAATGGTTGTATGTATGTCGTGATTATTCCCTAAGATGCACTAAAAATCATGAAGCTACCAATTATGTTTCAAACATGCATCCTATATATTTATAATTCAATTGAACATGGACATTATTTCCTAATTACATGTTCTTTGAATTAATTGATTGAATCTAATTTCTCTCCTCAAAAGGCTATAAACATTAACCAATTTATACACTAAAGCAATCAATTGATAAAAATCGACTCCTCTAGAGGAAATGCAGAATAAATGAGAAAAATATGCAACCAATACAATGACAACAAAAAATAAATTGGGGACAAATAACATATAAGAAGGCTAACATACGTGTCAAGTATTAACTGCTCTTATTCCTCAGGAATGGTAATTCCTTGGTAGCGTTGTTGATATGATAGATCTAACTCACTTTGTGTTGTAGAAATTTCCAGTCCTGGCTGCTTTGCCTACAAAAAATTGGCAACAATTTGCATCAGGTGGTGAATAACTACTGTAAAAAATCGCTAATAGTTTAAAGCCACTAAAAATCATCACTTAAATATTGGTGTAAAACATGCAATTGATTTGATATGTTACTTGACTTATACGTAGGTCTCTCTTAGATTGCAACAAGTAATACAAGTGTACAAATTCTTGCATTACAGCTTAGTATCATATCAAACAAGGATTTAAATCTTCTGAATTCAAAATCTTGTCCTTTTTCAAATATATGATTCAACAAAGACACAAAGAGATAAATTTATCCAGGATGCAACTGGTCTTCTAAACTAGATGAATATTGGATCTTGAATATGAAAAATTGTTGAAGCTTTTTCTTGTTCTTTGTTCTTTTTGCTGGGCCTTCTAGTATGAACATAATCTCTGGACAAATCATCTTTATGATTATCTATAAATATGAACATTTGTTATCTTGCATATATTTGACAGTGTATTTATTGCTGGTTTGAATTGCTACATGTTTAGTTTCAATGTGAGAGTTTAATTGTGCAAGTTTTTCTTAATTGTTGTTGCAAACAGTTTTCTCCAGCAATTAAAATCGGAACAACTCATTAACATGAAAACAGATACACTAATGCCTCTGCAGTTAAATCATCGTTAACGTATGTGTGGCATATTTAACATACTAAAGCAAAATTGGGTGTCCAGACTTGATTTCTTTACTACTTAGCGTGAGAGTCAACATTCTTCTTTCAAGGAATGGGTTTTGCATCCAATATTCTGTTGATGTAATTGTAACTTCGGAATGTATTCATCTATATTTCTTATGTATTGTAACCCAATGTTTATTCCAGGATGTATTGTAATGTATTTGAGTCATGTCATACCTCGATGTTTATTCAGGGAAGTTTCTATAATGAGAAAGTCATGTCAAGTCATTGTAAGTCAGGGAAATAGTCCCCACAATTGTGTAACCCTCCTATTGGTCAAAGGAGGAAAAGTCCCCACAAGTGGTGGGGCACTAGGGTTATTAGACACTCCTAGAGATGTCAGCTCTAGTAAGTAATTGTTAAGTGAGGTCGACATGTTGGAGTGCACTTCAAGTGAACGAAAGAATATAAATAGAGAGTGAGCCTCTATATTTATCTCACTTGCAACACTCACACTCACTCATTGGGGCACATGAGTGAGAGAGTATAAGCTCTCTCAGTGAGAGAGAGAGAGACTGTTGCTTTCAGGAGATCATCTTACTGTTTTTTGGTTTTACCTTTGGTGATGATTCTATCTTTCAGGAAGTTGTGGGGTTTTCTCCTTTATGGTTTCCCTGAGGAAAATTCTTTGTGTCTCTTTTCTCTTGTGTTGTGCTTGTTATTTTCTCGGTTAAAAGATCCTAAGGTCATAATGCTAGTTTGTATGATGACAAACTAACATGGTATCAGAGCTAACCTGAGAAGAAGACATTGTGCAGCTACAAAATCTAGGGATTCTTACCTTTTGGGTCTCTCCACAATCCATCAGCAAAAGTATGCTAGGCTGACTCTCCATTGAAGGGCACATCTTTCTGTCGAAGCAGAATTTGATTCTGAGCATTTTCAATTTTTGGATGCAGAAATTAGGGCTTTCTACAGAAGATGAATTTTTGAGTGAACCCAGAATAGGATTTTTCTCCTCATCAAAATAGAAGCTTAGAGACCTAGATCAAGAAATTTGGTTGGGTGAAACTCTGGGAAATTCAAACCCTAGTTTGACCCCGAGCTAGAAAAACCCTAAATACTAAAACTGCTAAGTTTTGGTACATTCGTTATATCCCGAGATTGGAAAAGGCTCATGAGATGAAAAATGGTAGGGGATGAAGATACAATACGGATGAACACTGTGTCCAAAATTTAGCCTTAGATTCGCTATATTCTGGGAGATATGATCCCTCCAAGTTAGGGTTCCAGCCTCTTCGAGAATTCATCCATAAGCATGACACCTGGGGAGAACTACAATATTTTGGTCTAAAATGGTACAAATGGAATTCCTAAAGATTTTCCAAAAAGGGAATGGACTTTACTTTCGATGTTTCGAAGATCAGACTCAGAAGATGAACCAGTGACATGTGGCATGGCATACAACTTTGATGTTCTGAACAGTCCTGTAACAGGTAATCTTGGGAAAAGGCTCATAAATCCCAATTGATGAAACCGATTCTGATTAGACCTATGGTGTTGGATCAGGGACATGTGAGGTTACTTGAGTGAGAAATTTAATACATAGAGAAGGATTAATTTCGTAGATATCATAGAAAGAGTAATAGGCATTTCTGTAGAAGAAATTGGAAAACTAGGGCTTCCTGTTCCGAGAGCTTGCCTCCACTGTTTTTAGAAAAGGAGTACATTAGACAGCTCCATTTGAAGAGATCTATCTATCTATCCAATCATATATGAAATATTCCAAGTTCTAAAAATTAGGGTTTCTGTGACAAACCCTAGATTAGCCAGCTCTAGAACCAGGACGGACACCTCAAATCGGTAAGATCTAATCCTTTGCTATTTTCATTTGAGGTTCTCATTTCAAATTGATCTATCACATCATATTGATAATGAGCTTGTTGAAGTTGACAACTTCCAATCATGGAAGTATATGATCTCTCTAAAGAAAATGAATGGGACACCTACATGAGTAGAAAGGTTCCAGTTCCAGAGGGAGATGAGGCTAGAAGCCTTACACAAGAAGAACTTGGTCAAGGCCAAGAAGATCATTATTGATTCAATCATGGATCAACTTGTACCAAAAGTGTCTTCCCTAAAGACATCTAAGATGTTTGATTCCTTGACCAAGCTATTTGAAGGGAAGAACATACATCAGAATATGACCTTAAGAAACCAGCTGAAGAATGTGAAGATCCAGAATGTAGAGACCATGCAGTCATAAGGGTCTCTCAAATCAAAGAACAACTTGAAGCGGTAAAAAAGAAGTGAAGAATGCAGAAGTTGTGATGGCCACCTTAAATGGCCTCCCAGGATCATGGGATTAATTTGAGGAATGTGTGCCAGAAAGAAGTGATTACTTTCAATATACTCCAAGAAGAAGAAGAAGCTTGACTCATAAGAAGAGAAGAGAAGATGGGAGCAATTGAAGATCAAGCTCTCATCATCCAAAGAAGATCCCTCAAGTGATGAGGAATATGAAGAACTCAACTCTTGAAGCACTTCTTATCCTCCTTATCATTTGGATAAGAAACAATGCTATCATGAATGAAGAAGACGATGAAGCTGAAGGCTCAAGAAGGAGTCCACCCACGAAACAAACAAAGATAAGTATTCAATTGTCATTTCATAATATTGTTTTCTTGTGCATTTGTTTATATTTAGTTGATGTATTATGCATGATAGGATGTTTGCATTAATGACAGTATACTACTAATATGCATGTGATGGGTAAGTAGCTCATGGTGCTATACAACTCTCCATTGCTACTTATCTAGAATGAAATCTCTTTGCTGACATATTGGATTAGTGCATAATCTCAATGTTGTCCTGGTAGACATGGAAGGAATCTATAAATTTTCTGTGAGATATGGATCAATGTTGTATTGGCTAAAGTAATTGCATGACCATATAGTTATGCATAAGAATTTTTCATTATGAATATACCTTATGAAATGTTTTTAACCATACAAATGCATTTGACTTGTAGGAAAGATCGCATACATAATTGTTAAATTTTCATATTCTAAGCTAGATCATTAGTATTTCATTTTGATTTCATAACAAAAGCATATAAACAGGATCACTGAAAGATAGACAAGCACAACCATACAAAAGGAGAACAAAAATATTTATCCTGGGAAAACCCTAAAGGGAAAAACCCAGAAAAAGCTTCCTCAATATAGATGCCCTAAAAGATAAAAGATGAAACCAACAAGGATATCAAAGCCTAATCCTCCTCCTTCTCCAGCTACTTCTCTTCTCCACTAATGCACTACACAAGTGAGAGTGCGTGTGTCTCAAATGAGGAGCACCACATCTCTATTTATATTCATCCGTTCACTTGAATTAACTCATCCGACATGTAGGCTCGAGTTAATCATGTAGGCTCGAGTTACACATGTAGGCTCAAGTAACCACACTGGGGTGCTAATGACCCACCTTTACAAATAGAGGGGACAACCTCATGACTCTTATTAGTTCTTCTGATTAGAAGCATCGGGTACAAGATAATACAAGTGGTTTTCCCGGTAGGACCATCGGGGACCACAAAAGATACATATAGAATATTCTTCGAAGTTACAATATTTCAACACTCCCCCTTAACAAGAAGGGTATTCTACAACAACATCAACAACAAAAATAGTAGGAGAGGACATCATCAACATCATCAGGGTAACACATCTATAAATCATTAGAAGCTTTTCAACATCATATAGTCTTCGTCTTCAATATTTGACGACAGCAACTCTTTAATCAACATCAACATATTTTGACCTTTTGATCAGCAACATCTTCAACACTTTGATCTTTTGATCAGAAACATCTTCAGCAACATCTTCAGCACTTAGACCTTTCGATAAGCAACAACATCTTCAGCACTTTGACCTTTCGATCAGCAACATCTTCGGCACTTTGACCTTTCGATCAACAACATTTTCAGCAACATCTTCAACACTTTGAAATTTCGATCAGAAGCAACATATTCAGCACTTTGACCTTTTGATCATCACCAATATCTTTAGCATTTTGATCAGCAATATCTTCAGCACTTTGATCTTTCGATCAGCAAAGAAATCTTCAACATTTTGACCTTTCGATCAGCAACATCATCACATTCTGATTAGTAACATCGTGATCAGCACCATCATCATACTTCAACTCTCGAACAGAATCATCATCATCATATTCTGATCTTTTGATCAGTATGTCATCATCATCACATACTGATCATCATCATTGTCACACTCTGATCTTTCGATCAGTACATCATCATCATCATACTCTTGATCGTTCGACCAGTACATCATCATCATACTCTGATATTTTGATCATTACATCATCATCATCATAAAAACATCATTATCATGAAAACATCAACATCATCAAAACATCATTATGATCAAAACATTCAAATTTATCAAAACATCAAAATATCATCATCATCACACTCTGATATTTCGATTAGTACATAATCATCATCATAAAATCATTATCATCAAAACATCAACATCATCATCATCAAAACATCAACATCATCCTTCCTTTCAAAATTATGGGATCAACATGTCTGTGGTACTCAGATGATCCTTCCTGTCGGAATTATAGGATTTAAGTCTTTACGAGGTTACTAACGATCCTTACTTTCGAAATTACAGGATCAACACATTTGTGGAGCTCAGACGATCCTTCCTTTCAGAATTACGGGATCAAGTCTTTACATAGATACTAACGATCCTTCCTTTCGAAATTACGGGATTTAGGTGTTTACGAAGTTGCTAACGATCCTTCCTTTCGGAATTACAGGATCAACACATTTGTGGAACTTAGACAATCCTTCCTATTGGAATTACGGGATCAACACATCTGTGGAACCTCAGACAATCCTTCCTGTTGGAATGACGGGATCAATTCTTTATGGAGATACCAACGATCCTTCCTTTTGGAATTATGGGATTTAGGTCTTTATGGAGTTACTAACGATCCTTCATTTTGGAATTACGGGATCAAAACATCTGTGGAACTTAGGAAATCCTTCCTATTGGAATTACGGGATCAATTCAATGATCCTTCCTTTTAGAATTATGGGATTTAGGTCTTTACGGAGTTACTAACGATCCTTCCTTTCGGAATTACGGGATCAACACAGTTGTGGAACTTAGACAATCCTTCCTATTGGAATTACGGGATCAATTCTTTACGGAGTTACCAACGATCCTTCCTTTTGGAATTATGGGATTTAGGTCTTTACGGAGTTACTAACAATCCTTCCTTTCGGAATTACAGGATAAACACATCTGTGGAACTTAGACAATCCTTCCTATTGGAATTACAGGATCAACACACGTTCTCGAGTACCAAAGTCACCGGATCTATTCTGAACCGAGGTTCAAGGATGATACAATACTACTACCTTCTCGATGATCGAAGTTGACCAGATCCGTTCTGAACCAAATTTCAAGGATGATACAATCCTACCATCTTCTCGATGACCGAAATTCACCGGATCCATTTTGAACTGAAGTCCAAGGATGATACAATCCTGCCACCTTCTCGATGACCAAAGTTCACCGGATCCATTCTGAACCGAAGTCCAAGGATGATACAATCCTTCCAGCTTCTCAATGACCGAAGTTCATCTAATCCATTCTGAACCGAAGTTCAAGGATGATACAATCCTACTACATTCTCGATAACTGAGGTCACTGGATCACTTCTAGACATATGTCCCAAGATGATACAAGCCCTCTTCATTCTCAAAGATCGAGGTCTCCGGATCACTTCTGGACATATGTCCCAAGATGATACAATCCCATTGCAACATCACTACTCCCCCTTTCAAGGAAGGTATTTCCAAACCAGACCAAGCTTGTCTCGAAAGTGTTTGAACTTTACTCGGGACAGAGGCTTCGTCAGCACATCACCATCTAAACCATCATCATCTACATCTTCAGTATGTGAATACTGAACTATCACCATCTGTATCTTCGGTATTTGAATACTGAAAGCATCATCTATATCTTTGGTATGGGAATACTGAAACATCATCGTCTGCATATTTATCTTGTATGTAGAAATATTGGATTTCTATGTGTTACGATGGAACACGGGGTTCTCTGTTATCACAACTCTCGTTATCGCATAGAATCAATGTAGTATCCATCTTTAGGTCAAGGAGACCTGAGATCAGCTTCCAAATCCATATGGATTCACAACTTATCAGATCAATCTTCTATGTATTCTGCTTTTGTTGTTATAAGAGAAACACTGGACTGTTTCCTGCTAACCCATGAACTCATAGCAAACCCCAAACAAAAGCATCTACCTGATGTGTTTTTCCTGTCTGAGATACTTCCAACCCAATCTGCATCTGTATAGCCATCCAATCTGTAGTCATGGCTACCATCATAGTATAGACCAAGGTCTATAGTCCCTTTCAAATATCTCATCACATGTTTTGCAACTACTAGGTGAACCTATCTTGGTTGAATAAGATATTGACTTAAGGTGTTCACAGCAAAACAAATGTCTGGTCTGGTATTTGTTAAGTACATCAATGACCCAATGATCTGTCTATAATGAGTTGCATCTAATAACTATGATGATTCATCATCTAACAGATTTAGGTTGGAGTCCATGGGTGTGTCCATGGATTTGCATTCCAACATATTTAATCTCTTCAATATCTCTACCGCATACTTTCCTTGGTTGAGAAATATTTCTTCTGAACTTTGTCATATTTCTAGACCTAGGAAATAGTGCATTAACCCAAGGTATTTCCTCTCAAATTATTCTACTAGTTTCTTCTTGCTTTCCATGATCTATTTCTCCGTCCCTATCAAGAATAAGTAATCCACATATAATAACAGGATGACAAGTTCATCTTCTACAACCTTGAGATAAAGGTTAGGATCACTTTTACTCTTGGTAAAACCCATAATTGATAGGAAACTACCATACCAAGCTCTGGGAGCTTGCTTCATGCCATAGAGGCCCTTCTTCAACTTACATATATGAGTCCATCTATCTTCAACTTCAAATCATTTCAATGTAAAACTCTTCCCCAATCATACCATTAAGGAAGGATTGTCTTTACTTCATCATGGAAGAAACTACCATCATAGTTCTGAAGGAAGTGTACCTTGCTTCTTGAAGTAAGTGTCTCTTCAAAATTAATTCCCTCTTTCTTATAGAAACCTCTAGCCACAAGTCTTTCCTTACTTCTATCAGCAACATATTTTATCTTGCAAATCCATTTGTAAGATACCACATGCTTGCTTTCTGGTTTGAGTACTATATCCCAAACATCATCATAACATCTTACATGAGTTCGTCTTGTTAGATCATCAACATATCCTTGTCTTCTGCATTCAACTTTGAATTTTGGAAACCACTTTGCTCTTGGTAAAGCCTCGATCCATCAAGAAGCTGTCCATCATGTTGTACCGTGTCGAACTCAGATATCTTCTGTAGTCACTCCCCCTGAAGTGGAGTATTGTCTTCCTTCTTCATTCTATATAGGTGATTCTATGCCTTATATATACTGGTCAATAGAGTATGTCATGTCATAGTCTATTCTTTCTGAGGCAAGTCACGATTCTTTCTTTGTACACTTGTTCTTGCAGATCCATATGGAAGATACTACGTACTTCCCTTTATGTATCGAAATCATATCATATACTTCATTCCCCAGAATCAACTATTATTCTTTGATCATAGCTTCTTTCATAGAATATTTTTCTTCATCTTGAGCTATCTCTCATACCCATGGTGGTATTCATCCTTAGAGCTGGATCTACCACTCTTTGAAGCTCTTTCTTTCGTCATGGTGTCTCTAACCCTGGGAGCTTCAGATTCATGTTTATTGAATTGTCATCACTTGTTCTTCGGAACAAGTCTCATCCTTCTTTTCTTTTAGGAGTTTGTACAGGATCTTTCCTACAATTCAAATGCACCAGTTGCATGGTTAGAACTACATATGCATAACGACAAATTCTTATGCATCATGCAACTATTTAGCCAATACAACATTCATCCATATCTCACAAAAACTTTCTATATGTCTTCCATCTCTACCATGACATCATTGAGATTGTGCACTAATCCAATATGTCAGCAAATAGGTTTCATTCTAGATAATTAACAATGGATATTTGTATAGAACCATGAGCTACTTACCCATCACATGCATGCAAACGACACATCAACTGAATATAATCAAATGCATAACAAAACAATATCATTAAATGACAATTGAATACTTATCTTTTGTTTGTTTCGTGGGTAGACTCCTTCTTGATCATTCTGTTTCATCATCTTCTTCATCCATGAAATCATCATTTCTTATCCAAATGATAAGATGGATAATAAGTTCATCAAGAATTGAGTTCTTCATATTCCTCATCGCTTGAGGGATCTTCTTTGAATGGTGAGAGCTTGATCTTCAATTTGCTCCCATCTTTCTTCTTCTCTTCTTATGAGATGAGCTTCTTCTTCTTCCTAGAGTCAACTGAAAGTAATCACTTCCTTTTGGCACACATTCCTCACATGAATGAATCCCATGATCATGGGAGGCCATTCTCTGCTTCTTCTTCTACCGCTTCAAGATGTTATGCATTCTGGATCTTCACATTCTTCAACTGTTTTCTCAAATCCATCTTCTGAATTATGTTCTTATCTTCAAATAGCTTGATCAAGGAATCAAACATCTTCGGTGTCTTTAGGGAAGACACTTGTGGTACAAGTTGATCCGTGATTGAATCAACAATTATCTTCTTCACCTTGATCATGTTCTTCTTGTGTAAGGCTTTGAGGCTCATCTCCCTCTAGAACTGGAACCTCTCTACTCATGTAGGTGTCCAATTCATTTTCTTCAGAGAGATCAAATACTTCCATGCTTGGAAGTTTTCAACTTCATCAAGCTTATCATCAAGTTGATGTGATAGATCGGTTTGAAATGAGAACCTCAAATGCAAATAGCAAAAGATTAGATCTTACCGATTTGAGGTGTTCGTCCTGCTTCCGGAGCTGGCTGATCTAGGGTTTGTCAGAGAAACCCTAATTTTCAAAACTTAAAATATTTTAGATTTTATTGGATATAAATATATATCTCTTCAAATTGAGCTGTCCAATGTACTCATTTTCTAAAAACAGTGGAGGGAAGCTCCCAGAACAGGAAGCCCTAGTTTTCCAATTTCTTCTATAGAAATTCTTGTTACTGTTTCTATGATATATCCGAAATTACTACTCCTCTATGTCTGAAATTTTTAACTGAGGTAACCTCACATGTCCTAGATCCAAAACCATATTTTTCATTATAATTGGTTTCACCAATTTGGATTTATGATCATTTTTCCAAGGTGACCTTTTTGCAGGACTGTTTAGAATAGTGAATTTGTACGGCATGCCACATGTCACTGGTTCATCTTCAAGTTTGGAACTTCGGACCCTAGAAATTAAAGTCTGTTATATTTCTGGAACATCTTCAGGAATTCCATTTGGACCTCTGTAGCCCACGCTACAGAAATTATCCCTAGGTGTCCTGTTTAGGGATGAATTCTGGAAGAGGATGGAACCCTAACTTGGAGGGATCATATATCCTAGAATACAAAGAATATGAGGCAGAGTTTTGGACACCATGTAAATAAGGATTTTATATTTGTCCTATGCAATTTTAAACTCTTGATCCTTTTCCAATCTCAGGATATAGTGAATGTACAAAAACTTAGTAGTTTTAGTATTTAGGGTTTTTCCAGATCGGGGTCAAACTAGGGTTTGACTTTCCCAGAGTTTAACTCAACCAAATTTCTTGATCCAGGTCTCTAAAATTTGATTTTGATGAGGAGAAAAATCCTATGCTGGGCTCAGGAAAAAATTATTCTTCTGTAGAAAGCCCTAATTTTCCGCACCAAAACTGAAAATGCTCAGAATCAAATTCCACTTCGACAGAAAGATGCACCCTTCAATGGAGAGTTAGTCTAGCCTTTTTTTGTTGATTGATCATGGATAGAGACCCAAAAAATAAGAATCCATATATTCTTTAGCTGCACAATGTTTTCTTTTAGGGTATCTCCTTTACCATGTTAAATTTTCATATGCTAAGCTAGATCATTAGCATTTCATTTCGATTTCATAACAAAAGCATATAAACACGATCACTGAAAGATAGACAAGAACAACCATACAAAATGAGAACAGAAATATTTATCCTGGGAAAACCCTAAAGGGAAAAACCCAGCAAAAGCTTCCTCAATATAGATGCCCCAAAAGATAAAAGATAAAACCAACAAGGAGATCAAAGCATGATCCTCCTCCTTCTCCAGCTACTTCTCTTCTCCACTAATGCGATACACAAGTGAGAGAGTGTGTGTCTCAAATGAGGAGCACCACACCACTATTTATATTCATCCGTTCACTTGAATTAACTCATCCGACATGTAGGCTCTAGTTAATCATGCAGGCTCGAGTTACACATGTAGGCTCAAGTAACCACACTGGGGTGCTAATGACCCACCTTTACAAATAGAGGGGACAACCTCATGACTCTTATTAGTTCTTCTGATTAGAAGCATCGGGGTACAAGATAATAAAATTGGTTCTCCCTATAGGACCATCGAGGACCACAAAAGATACATATAGAATATTCTTTGAAGTTACAATATTTAAACACTCCCCCTTAACAAGAAGGGTATTCTACAAGAAAATCAACAACAACAATAGTAGGAGAGGACATCATCAACATCATCAGGGTAACACATCCATAAATCATTGGAATCTTTTCAACATCATATAGTCTTCGTCTTCAATATTTGACGACAGCAACTCTTTAATCAACATCAACATCTTTTGACCTTTTGATCAGCAACATCTTTAGCAACATCTTCATCACTTAGACCTTTCGATTAGTAGTAACATCTTCAGCACTTTAACCTTTCAATCAGCAACATCTTCGGCACTTTGACCTTTCGATCAACAACATTTTTAGCAACATCTTCAACACTTTGACCTTTCGATCAGCAACAACATCTTCAGCACTTTGACCTTTCGATCATCACCAATATCTTCAGCATTTTGATCAGCAATATCTTCAGCACTTTTATCTTTTGATCAGCAAAGACATCTTCAGCATTTTGACCTTTTGATCAGCAACATCATCACATTCTGATTAGTAACATTGTGATCAGCACCATCATCATACTTCAACTCTCGAATAGAATCATCATCATCATATTCTGATCTTTTGATCAGTATGTCATCATCATCACATACTGATCATCATCATCGTCACACTCTGATATTTCGATCAGTACATCATCATCATCATACTCTTGATTGTTCGATCAATACATCATCATCATACTCTAATATTTTGATCAGTACATCATCATCATCATAAAAACATCATCATCATGAAAACATCAACATCATCAAAACATCATTATGATCAAAACATTCAACATCATCAAAACATCAAAATATCATCATCATCACACTCTGATCTTTCGATCAGTACATCATCATCATAAAATCATTATCATCAAAACATCAACATCATCATCATCAAAATATCAACATGATCCTTCCTTTCGGAATTACGGGATCAACATGTCTATGGTACTCAGACGATCCTTCCTATCGGAATTACGGAATTTAGGTCATTACGGAGTTACTAACGACGCTTCCTTTCAGAATTACGGGATCAAGTCTTTACAGAACTACTAACGATCCTTTCTTTCGGAATTATGGGATTTAGGTCTTTACGGAGTTGCTAACGATCCTTCCTTTCAGAATTACGAGATCAACACATTTGTGGAACTTAGACAATCCTTCCTATTGGAATTACGGGATCAACACATCTGTGGAACTCAGACAATCCTTCCTATTGGAATTACGGGATCAACACATCTGTGGAACTCAGACAATCCTTCCTATTGGAATTACGGGATCAAGTCTTTACGAAGCTACCAACGATCCTTCCTTTTGGAATTATGGGATTTAGGTCTTTACGGATTTACTAACGATCTTTCCTTTCGGAATTACGGGATCAAAACATCTGTGGAACTCAGACAATCCTTCCTATTGGAATTACGGGATCAATTCAATGATCCTTCCTTTCAGAATTATGGGATTTAGGTCTTTACGAAGTTACTAACGATCCTTCCTTTTAGAATTACGGGATCAACATAGTTGTGGAACTCAGACAATCCTTCCTATTGGAATTACGGGATCAAGTCTTTACGGAGCTACCAACTATCCTTCCTTTCAGAATTATGGGATTTAGGTATTTACGGAGTTACTAACGATCCTTCCTTTCGGAATTATGGGATCAACAAATCTGTGGAAATTAGACAATCCTTCCTATTGGAATTATGGGATCAACACACGTTCTCGATTACCAAAGTCACCGTATCTATTCTGAACCGAGGTTCAAGGATGATACAATCCTACTACCTTCTCGATGACCGAAGTTCACTGAATCCATTCTAAAAAAAAATTTCAAGGATGATACAATCCTGCCACCTTCTTGATGATCAAAGTTCACCAGATTCATTCTGAACCGAAGTCCAAGGATGATACAATCCTACCACCTTCTTGATGACCGAAGTTCACTAGATCCGTTCTGAACCAAAGTCCAAGGATGATACAATCCTGCCAGTTTCTCGATGACCAATGTTCACCGGATCCATTCTGAACCGAAGTTCAAGGATGATAGAATCCTGCTACATTCTTGATGACCGAGGTCACCGGATCACTTCTGGACATATGTCCCAGGATGATACAATCCCTCTTCATTCTCAAAGATCAAGGTCTCCGGATAACTTTTGGACATATGTCCCAGGATGATACAATCCCATTGCAACATCACTACTCCCCCTTTCAAGGAAGGCCTTTCCAAACCACACCAAGCATGTCTCGAAAGTGTTCGAACTTTACTCGGGACAGAGGCTTCGTCAGCACATCACCATCTAAACCATCATCATCTACATATTCAGTATGTGAATACTGAACTAACACCATCTGTATCTCTAGTATGTGAATACTGAAATAATCATCTATATCTTCAGTATGGGAATACTAAAACATCATCATCTGCATCTTTATCTTGTATGTAGAAATATCGGATTTCTATGTTTTACAACGGAACACAGGGTTCTCTGTTATCACAACTCTCGTTATCACATAGAATCAATGTAGTATCAATCTTCAGGTCAAGAAGACCTGATATCAGCTTCCTTATCCATATGGCTTTAGAACTTAGTAGAGCAATTTGCTATGTATTCTTCTTTTGTTGTTCTAAGAGAAACACTAGACTGTTTCCTGCTAAACCATGAACTCATAGCAGACCCCAAACAAAAGCATCTACCTGATGTGCTTTTCCTGTCTGAGATACTTCCAACCCAATCTGCATCTGTATAGCCATCCAATCTGTAGTCATGGCTACCATCATAGTATAGACCAAGGTCTATAGTCCCTTTTAGATATCTCATCACGTGTTTTGCAGCTACAAGGTGAACCCGTCTTGGTTGAACAAGATATTGACTTAAGGTGTTCATAGCAAAACAAATGTCTTGTCTGGTATTTGTTAAGTACATCAATGACCCAATGATATGTCTGTAATGAGTCGCATCTACAAACTCTGATGAGTCATCATCTAACATCTTTAGGTTGGAGTCCATGGGTGTGGCCATCGCTTTGCATTCCAACATATTTAATCTCTTCAATATCTCTACCGCATATTTTCCCTGGTTGAGAAATATTTCTTCTGAACTTTGTCATATTTATAGACCTAGGAAATAGTGCATTAACCCAAGGTATTTCATCTCAAATTCTTCTACTAGTTTCTTCTTGCTTTCCATGATCTATTTCTCCTTCCCTATCAAGAATAAGTCATCCACATATAATAACAAGATGAAAGGTTCATCTTCTACAACCTTGAGATAAAGGTTAGGATCAGCTTTACTCTTGGTAAAACCCATAATTGACAGGAAACTGCCATACCAAGCTCTGGGAGCTTGATTTATGCCATAGAGGCCCTTCTTCAACTTACATATATGAGTCCATCTATCTTCAAATTCAAATCCTTTCGATGTAAAACTCTTCCCCAATCATACCATTAAGGAAGGATTGTCTTTACTTCATCATGGAAGCAACTACCATCATAGTTCTGAAGGAAGTGTACCTTGCTTCTTGGAGTAAGTGTCTCTTCAAAATTAATTCCCTATTTCCTATAGAAACCTCTAGCCACAAGTCTTTCCTTACTTCTATCATCGACATATTTTATCTTGCAAATACATTTTTAAGATACCACATGCTTACTTTCTGGTTTGAGTACTATATCCCAAACATCATCATAACATATTCCATGAGTTTGTCTTGTCAGATCATCAACATATCCTAGTCTTCTGCATTAAACTTTGAAGGTTGGAACCCACTTTACTCTTGGTAAAGTCTCGATCCATCAGGAAGTTGTCCATCATGTCGTACCGTGTCGAACTCAGATATCCTCTGTAGTCACTCCCCCTGAAGTGGAGTATTATCTTCCTTCTTCATTCTATATAGGTGATTCTATGCTTGATATATACTGGTCAATAGAGTATGTCATGACATAGTCTATTCTTTCTGAGGTAAATCACGATTCTTGCTTTGTACACTTGTTCTTGCAGATCCATATGGAAGATACTACATACTTCCCTTTATGTCTCAAAATCATATCATATACATTATTCCCCATAATCAACTGTTATTCTTTGATCATAGCTTCTTTCATAGCATTTTTTTCTTCATCTTGAGTTATCTCTCATACCCATGGTGGTCTTCATCCTTCGAGGTGGATCTACTGCTCTTTGAAGCTCTTTCTTTCGTCATGGTGTCTCTGACCCTGGGAGCTTCAGATTCATGTTTATTGAATCATCATCACTTGTTCTTCGGAACAAGTCTCATCCTTCTTTTCTTTTAGGAGGTTGTACAGGACCTTTCCTACAATTCAAATGCACCAGTTTCATGGTTAGAACTACATATGCACAACGACAAATTCTTATGCATCATGCAACTATTTATCCAATACAACATTCATCCATATCTGACAGAAACTTTCTATATGCCTTCCATCTCTACCATGACATCATTGAGATTGTGCACTAATCGAATATGTTAGCAAATAGGTTTCGTTCTAGATAAGTAACAATGGAGATTTGTATAGAACCATGAGCTATTTACCCATCACATGCATGCAACCAACACATCAACTGAATATAATCAAATGCATAACAAAACAATATCATTAAATGACAATTGAATACTTATCTTTTGTTTTTTTCATGGGTAGACTCCTTCTTGATCATTCTGCTTCATCATCTTCTTCATCCATGAAATCATAATTTCTTATCCAAATGATAAGATGGATAAGAGGTTCATCAAGAATTGAGTTCTTCATATTCCTCATCGCTTGAGGGATCTTCTTTGAATGGTGAGAGCTTGATCTTCAATTTGCTCCCATCTTTCTTCTTCTCTTCTTATGAGACGAGCTTCTTCTTCTTCCCAGAGTCAACTGAAAGTAATCACTTCCTTTTGGCACACATTCCTCACATGAAGGAATCCCATGATCGTGGGAGGCCATTCTCTACTTCTTCTTCTACCACTTCAAGATGTTATGCATTCGGGATCTTCACATTCTTCAACTGTTTTCTCAAATCTATCTTCTGAATTATGTTCTTATCTTCAAATAGCTTGATCAAGGAATCAAACATCTTCGATGTCTTTAGGGAAGCAACTTGTGGTACAATTTGATCCATTATTGAATCAACAATGATCTTCTTCTCCTTGATCAAGTTCTTCTTGTGTAAGGATTTGAGGCTCATCTCCCTCTAGAACTAGAACATCTATACTCATTTAGGTGTCCAATTCATTTTCTTCATAGAGATCAAATACTTCCATGCTTGGAAGTTTTCAACTTAATCAAGAGTATCATCAACCTGATGTGATAGATCACTTTGAAATGAGAACCTCAAATGCAAATAGCAAAAGATTAGATTTTACCGATTTGAGGTGTCCGTCCTGCTTCTGGAGCTGGCTGATCTAGGGTTTGTCAGAGAAACCCTAATTTTCAAAACTTAGAATCTTTCAGATTTTATTGGATAGAAAGATATATCTCTTCAAATGGAGCTGTCCAATGTACTCCTTTTTTGAAAATAGTGGAGGGAAGCTCCCGGAATAGGAAGCCCTAGTTTTCCAATTTCTTCTGCAGAAATTCCTGTTACTGTTTCTATAATATATCCGGAATTACTACTACTATGTGTCTGAAATTTTGCAGTGAGGTAACCTCACATGTCCTAGACCCAAAACCATAGGTTTCATCAGAATTGGTTTCACCAATTGGGATTTATGATTATTTTTCCAAGGTGACGTTTTACAGGACTGTTCAGCACAGTGATGTTGTACGGCATGCCACATCTCACTGGTTCATATTCAGGTTTGGAAATTCATACTATAGAAATTAAAGTTCATGATATTTCTAGAAACTCTTCATAAATTCCATTTGGACCTCTGTAGCCCACGCTACAACAATTCTCCCCAGGTGTCCTGTTTAGGGATGAATTCTGGAAGAGGCTGGAACCCTAACTTGGAGGGATCATATCTCCCAGAATACAACGAATATAAGGCTGAAGTTTGGACACAGTGTAAATAAGTATTTTATCTTTGGTATTTGCAATTTTTAACTCTCAAGCCTTCGCAAATATCAGGATATAGCGAATGTACCAAATCTTAGTAGTTTTAGTATTTAGGGTTTTTCCAGATTGGGGTCAAACTAGGGTTTGACTTTTCCAGAGTTTCACCCAACCAAATTTCTTGATCCAAGTCTCTAAAATTTGATTTTGATGAGGGGAACAATCCTATGCTGGGATCACTCGAGTTAATCATGTAGGCTCAAGTTACACATGTAGGCTCAAGTAACCACACTACGGTGCTAATGACCCACCTTTACAAATAGAGGGGACAACCTCATGACTCTTATTAGTTATTCTGATTAGAAGCATCTAGGTACAAGATAATACAAGTGGTTCTTTCGGAAGGACCATCGGGGACCACAAAAGATATATATAGGATATTCTTCGAAGTTACAATATTTCAACACTCCCCCTTAACGAGAAGGATATTCTACAACAACATCAACATCAACAATAGTAGGAGAGGACATCATCAACATCATCAGGGTAACAAATCTATAAATCATTGGAAGCTTTTCAACATCATATAGTATTCGTCTTCAATATTTGACGATAGCAACTCTTTAATCAACATCAACATCTTTTGACCTTTTGATCAGCAACATATTCAACACTTTCATCTTTCGATCAGCAACATCTTCAGCACTTAGACCTTTTGATCAGTAGCAACATCTTCAGCACTTTGACCTTTTGATCAGCAACATCTTCGGCACTTTGACCTTTCAATCAGCAACATTTTCAGCAACATCTTCAACACTTTGACCTTTCGATCAGCAACAACATCTTTAGCACTTTGACCTTTCGATCATCACCAATATCTTCAGCATTTTGATCAGCAATATCTTCAGCACTTTGAGCTTTCAATCAGCAAAGACATCTTCAGCATTTTGACATTTCGATCAGCAACATCATCACATTCTGATTAGTAACATCGTGATTAGCACCATCATCATACTTCAACTCTCGAACAGAATCATCATCATCATATTTTGATCTTTTGATCAGTATGTCGTCATCATCACATACTGATCATCATCATTGTCACACTCTGATCTTTTTATCAGTACATCATCATCATCATACTCTTGATTGTTCGATCAGTACATCATCATCATACTCTGATATTTTGATCAGTACATCATCATCATCATAAAAACATCATCATCATGAAAACATCAACATCATGAAAACATCATTATGATCAAAACATTCAACATCATCAAAACATCAAAATATCATCATCATCACACTCTTATCTTTCGATCAGTACATCATCATCATCATAAAATCATTATCATCAAAACATCAACATCATCAAAACATCAAGATCATCATCATCAAAACATCAACATGATCCTTCCTTTCAGAATTACGGGATCAACATGTCTGTGGTACTCAGACGATCCTTCCTGTTGGAATTATGGGATTTAGGTCCTTATGGAGTTACTAACGATCCTTCCTTTCGGAATTATGGGATCAACACATTTGTGGAGCTCAGACGATCCTTCCTTTCAGAATTATGAGATCAAGTCTTTACGAAGCTACTAACGATCCTTCATTTCAGAATTACGGGATTTAGGTCTTTACAGAGTTGCTACTGATCCTTCCTTTTGGAATTATGGGATCAACACATTTGTAGAACTCAGACAATCCTTCCCATTGGAATTATGGGATCAGCACAACTGTGGAACTCAGACAATCCTTCCTGTTGTAATTACAGGATCAAGGCTTTACGGAATTACCAATGATCCTTCCTTTTGGAATTACGGGATTCAGGTCTTTACGGAGTTACTAACGATCATTCCTTTCGGAATTACGGGATCAACACATCTGTGGAAATCAGACAATCCTTCCCATTGGAATTATGGGATCAATTCAATGATCCTTCCTTTCAGAATTACGGGATTTAGGTCTTTGCGGAGTTACTAAAGATCCTTCCTTTCGAAATTATAGGATCAACACAATTGTGGAACTCAGACAATCCTTCCTATTGGAATTATGGGATCAAGTCTTTACGGAGCTACCAACGATCCTTCCTTTTGGAATTATGGGATTTAGGTCTTTATGGAGTTACTAACGATCCTTCCTTTTAGAATTATGGGATCAACACATCTGTAGAACTTAGAAAATCCTTCCTATTGGAATTACGGGATCAACACATGTTCTAGAGTATGGAAGTCACCAGATCTATTCTGAATTGAGGTTCAAGGATGATAGAATCCTACTACCTTCTCATTAACCGAAGTTCACCGGATCCATTATGAACCAAATTTCAAGGATGATACAATCCTACCACCTTCTCGATGATCGAAGTTCACCGGATCCATTCTGAACCGAAGTCCAAGGATGATACAATCCTGCCACCTTATTGATGACCAAAGTTCACTGGATCCATTCTGAACTGAAGTCCAAGGATGATACAATCCTACCAGCTTCTCGATGACTGAAGTTCACCAGATCCGTTCTGAACCGAAGGTCAAGGACGATACAATCCTACTACATTCTCAATGACCAAGGTCACCGGATCACTTCTGGACATATGTCCCAGGATGATACAATCCCTCTTCATTCTCAAAGATTGAGGTCTCCGAATCACTTCTGGACACATGTCCCAGGATGATACAATCCCATTGCAACATCACTACTCCCCCTTTCAAGGAAGGTCTTTCCAAAACACACCAAGCTTGTCTTGAAATTGTTTGAACTTTACTCGGGATAGAGGCTTCATCAACACATCACCATCTAAACCATCATCATCTACATCTTCAGTATGTGAATACTGGACTATCACCATCTGTATCTCCAGTATGTGAATACTGAAAGCATCATCTATATCTTCAGTATGGGAATACTGAAACATCATCATCTGCATCTTTATCTTGTATGTAGAAATATTGGATTTCTATGTGTTACGATGGAACACAGGGTTCTCTATTATCACAACTCTCGTTATCACATAGAAGTAATGTAGTATCCATCTTCAGGTTAAGGAGACCTGATACCAGCTTCCAAATCCATATGGCTTCACAACTTAGAAAAGCAATTTGCTATGTATTCTACTTTTGTTGTTCTAAGAGAAACACTGGACTGTTTCCTGCTAAACCATGAACTCATAGCAGACCCCAAACAAAAGCATCTACCTGATGTGCTTTTCCTGTTTGAGATACTTCCAACCCAATCTGCATCTGTGTAGCCATCCAATCTGTAGTCATGGCTACCATCATAGTATAGACCAAGGTCTATAGTTTCTTTCAGATATCTCATCACATGTTTTGCAGCTACGAGGTGAACCCATCTTGGTTGAACAAGATATTGACTTAAGGTGTTCACAACAAAAAAAATGTCTGGTCTGGTATTTGTTAAGTACATCAATGACCCAATGATCTATCTGTAATGAGTTGCATCTACAAACTCTGATGAGTCATCATCTAACAGCTTCAAGTTGGAGTCCATGGGTGTGGCCATGGCTTTGCATTCCAACATATTTAATCTCTTCAATATCTCTACCGAATACTTTCCCTGGTTGAGAAATATTTCTTTTGAACTTCGTCATATTTCCAGACCTAGGAAATAGTGCATTAACCCAAGGTCTTTCATCTCAAATTCTTCTACTAGCTTCTTCTTTCTTTCCATGATCTATTTCTCCTTCCCTATCAAGAATAAGTCATCCACATATAATAACAGGATGACAGGTTCATATTCTACAACCTTGAGATAAAGGTTAGGATCAGCTTTACTCTTGGTAAAACCCATAATTGACATGAAACTGCCATACCAAGCTCTGGGAGCTTGCTTCATGCCATAGAGGCCCTTCTTCAACTTACATATATGAGTCCATCTATCTTCAAATTCAAATCCTTTCGATCTAAAACTCTTCCCCAATCATACCATTAAGGAGGGATTTTCTTTACTTCATCATGGAAGCAAGTACCATCATAGTTCTGAAATAAGTGTACCTTGCTTCTTGGAGTAAGTGTCTCTTCAAAATTAATTCCCTCTTTCTTAGAGAAACCTCTAGCCACAAGTATTTCCTTACTTCTATAAGGGACATATTTTATCTTGCAAATCCATTTGTAAGATACCACATGCTTGCTTTCTGGTTTGAGTAATATATCCCAAACATCATCATAACATCTTCCATGACTTCGTCTTGTCAGATCATCAACATATACTAGTCTTCTGCATTCAACTTTGAAGGTTGGAACCCACTTTACTCTTGGTAAAGTCTCGATCCATCAGGAAGTTGTCCATCATTTCGTACTGTGTCGAACACAGATATGTTCTGTAGTCACTCCCCCTGAAGTGGAGTATTATCTTCCTTCTTCATTCTGTATAGGTGATTCTATGCTTGATATATACTGGTCAATAGAGTATGTCATGTCATAGTCTATTCTTTCTGAGGCAAATCATGATTCTTTCTTTGTACACTTGTTCTTGCAGATCCATATGGAAGATACTACGTACTTCCCTTTATGTCTCGAAATCATATCATATACATCATTCCCCATAATCAACTGTTATTCTTTGATCATAGCTTCTTTCATAGAATTTTTTTCTTCATCTTGAGTTATCTCTCATACCCATGGTGGTCTTCATCCTTCAAGGTGGATCTACCGCTCTTTAAAGCTCTTTCTTTCGTCATGGTGTCTCTGACCCTGGGAGCTTCAGATTCATGTTTATTGAATTGTCATCACTTGTTCTTTGGAACAAGTATCATCCTTCTTTTCTTTTAGGAGGTTGTACAGGACCTTTCCTACAATTCGAATGCACCAGTTGCATGGTTAGAACTACATATGCATAATGACAAATTCTTATGCATCATGCAACTATTTAGCCAATACAACATTCATCCATATCTCATAGAAACTTTCTATATGCCTTCCATCTCTACCATGAAATCATTGAGATTGTGCACTAATTCAATATGTCAGCAAATAGGTTTCATTCTAGATAAGTGACAATGGAGATTTGTATAGAACCATGAGCTACTTACCCATCACATGCATGCAAACAACACATCAACTAAATATAATCAAATGCATAACAAAACAATATCATTAAATTACAATTGAATACTTATCTTTTGTTTCTTTCCTGGGTAGACTCCTTCTTGATCATTCTGCTTCATCATCTTCTTCATCCATGAAATCATCATTTCTTATCCAAATGATAATATGGATAAGAGGTTCATCAAGAATTGAGTTCTTCATATTCCTCATCGCTTGAGGGATCTTCTTTGAATGGTGAGAGCATGATCTTCAATTTTCTCCCATCTTTCTTCTTCTCTTCTTATGAGACGAGCTTCTTCTTCTTCCCAGAGTCAACTGAAAGTAATCACTTCCTTTTGGCACACATTCCTCACATGAAGGAATCCCATGATCGTGGGAGGCCATTCTCTCCTTCTTCTTCTACCGCTTCAAGATGTTATGCATTCTGGATCTTCACATTCTTCAACTGTTTTCTCAAATCCATCTTCTGAATTATGTTCTTATATTCAAATAGCTTGATCAAGGAATCAAACATATTTGGTGTCTTTAGGGAAGACACTTGTGGTACAAGTTGATCCGTGATTGAATCAACAATGATCTTCTTCGCCTTGATCAATTTCTTCTTGTGTAAGGCTTTGAGGCTCATCTCCCTCTAGAACTGAAACCTCTCTACTCATGTAGGTGTCCAATTCATTTTCTTCAGAGAGATCAAATACTTCCATGATTGGAAGTTTTCAACTTCATCGAGATTATCATCAAGCTGATGTTATAGATCACTTTGAAATGAGAACCTCAAATGCAAATAGAAAAATATTATATCTTACCGATTTGAGGTGTCTGTCCTGCTTCCGGAGCTAGCTGATCTAGGGTTTGTCAGAGAAACCCTAATTTTTAAAACTTCAAATATTTTAGATTTTATTGGATAGAAAGATATATCTCTTCAAATGGATCTGTCCAATGTACTCCTTTTCTGAAAACAGTGGAGGGAAGCTCCCGGAACAAGAAGCCCTAGTTTTCCAATTTCTTCTGCAGAAATGCCTGTCACAGGTTCTATGATATCTCTGAAATTACTACTCCTCTGTGTCTGAAATTTCGTACTGAGGTAACCTCACATGTCCCTGATCAAACACCATAGGTTCCATCAGAATTGATTTCACCAATTTGGGTTTATGATCATTATTCCATCGTGATATTTACAGGTTTGTTCAGACCAGTGAAGTTGTATGGCATGCCGCATGTCACTGGTTCATCTTCAGGTTTGGAAATTCAGACCATGGAAAGTAAAGTCTATGATATTTTTGGAAAATATTTAGGAATTCCATTTGGACCTCTGTAGCCTATGCTACAACAATTCTCCCCAGGTGTCCTGTTTAGCGATGAATTCTGGAAGAGGCTGGAACCCTAACTTGGAGGGATCATATCTCCCAGAATACAGTGAATATGAGGCTGAATTTTGGATAGAGTGTAAATAAGGAATTTATATTTGGCCTCTATAATTTTCAACTCCTAAGCCTTCACCAATATCAGGATATAGCGAATGTACCAAAACTTAGTAGTTTTAGTATTTAGGGTTTTTCCAGATCGGGGTCAAACTAGGGTTTGACTTTCCCGGAGTTTCACCCAACCAAATTTCTTGATCTAGGTCTCTAAAATTCAATTTTGATGAGGAGAAAAATAATATAATAGGTTCACTAAAAAATTATTCTTCTGTAGAAAGCCCTAATTTTCTGCACCAAAACTGAAAATGCTCGGAATCAAATTTCGCTTCGACAGAAAGATGCGCCCTTCAATGGAGAGTCAGTCTAGCCTTCTTTTGCTGATCGATCATGGATAGAGACCCAAAAAATAAGAATCCCTAGATTCTTTAGCTGCACAATTTCTTCTTTTAGGGTGGCTCTGATACCATGTTAAATTTTCATATGCTAAGCTAGATCATTAGTATTTCAGTTCAATTTCATAACAAAAGCATATAAACAGGGTCACTGAAAGATAGACAAGCACAACCATACAAAAGGAGAAAACAAAGATTTATCCTGGGAAAAACATAAAGGGAAAAACCTAGCAAAAGCTTCCTCAATATAGATGCCCCAAAAGATAAAAGATAAAACCAACAAGGATATCAAAGCCTGAACCTCCTCCTTCTCCAGCTACTTCTGTTCTCCACTAATGCACTACACAAGTGAGAGTGTGTGTGTCTCAAATGAGGAGCACCACACCTCTATTTATATTCATCCGTTCACTTGAATTAACTCATCCAACATGTAGGCTCAATTTAATCATGTAGGATCGAGTTACACATGTAGGCTCAAGTAACCACACTGGGGTGCTAATGACCCACCTTTACAAATAGAGCAGACAACCTCATGACTCTTATTAGTTCTTCCGATTAGAAGCATCGAGGTACAAGATAATACAAGTGGTTCTCCCAGTAGGACCATCGGGGGCTACAAAATATACATATAGAATATTCTTTGAAGTTACAATATTTCAACAATAATTGCCTACAAGCAAAGAAGAATGAGACTTGTTCCGAGGAACAAGCGACGACAGTTCAAAGATGAAAAATAATATGACGAATATAATGACATCATTGGTGCAGAATATTCCAAGAAGAAAGGGAAGATCAATTCAAGAAGAATGATGTCTAGAATGCAGTATAAACACATGAAGAGAAGTTCGTAGTTCCATCATGCAGTAGATGGAAACATCGTAGGATACAAAGCAAGATTCGTAGCACGAGGCTTCTCACGAAAAGAAGGCCTAGACTACGAAGAGATATTTGTAGCCAGTAAGAGTTGAAACAGATACATGATGAGCTTGATAAATATCTCAACCTTTGATACAAGGTTGAAGATGCAAGTCTATACAGTAGATGGTCACATAGAATATTAGTAGCATAGGAATCTACTTGTCACTCCGATACAGAATGTTTCAGTGCATAGAGTACAGAAGACAGAGGGAGTATGATGCTCCACTTCAGAGGGAGTGACTGCAGAAGATCCTGAGGTTTCAACATGGTATGATAGGATGGATAGATTACTGATGACTCTAGGCTTTACTAAGAGTAAAGTGGATTCCAACCTTTGCTTCAAGGTTGAATGTGGAAGACCAGTGAAGCTCCTATTATGTGTTGATGCACTACTTTCTAGATATGGAGGTGTGGCAGAGTACATATGGAATATTCCTTGGACAAGGAAAGTATGCAGTAGAGATCCTGAAGAGGTTTGGGATGATGCACTGCAAGGCTATGGCCACACCTATGGAATCGAACCTAAAGCTATTGAGTGATGCTTCATCAGATTCGGTTGATGCTACGATGTATCATCAAATGATTGGGTCATTGATGTACCTGACGAACAGAAGACCAGATATTTGCTTTGCTGTGAACACCTTGAGCCAGTTCCTGATAGATCCAAGACATGTTCACTTGACTGCTACAAAGCATATTCTGAGGTACCTAAAGGGTACAGTTGATTATGGGCTCAAGTACGATGCGAATCAAAAGAGTAACCTGGAGGGTTATGTTGATTTAGATCGGGCAGGCAGTACCATTGATAGGAAGAGCACTTTAGGATGTTGCTTCAGTATGGGATCAGGTGTGATCTCTTGGTTTAGTAGGAAGCAATCCTGTGTGGCACTGAGTACAACTGAAGTAGAGTATGTCACAGCTTGTTCAGCTAGTTGTAAGGTAGTATGGCTACGGAAGCTACGATCTGGTTTATTTGATCTCCAGTTGGATGCTACTTGTATACATTGTGACAACCAGAGTTGCGTAAAGTTGTCAGAGAATCCAGTGTTCCATGACAAGTCGAAGCATATTGAGATCAAGTACCACTATATCAAGGATATGGTTCAGAGGGGAGGAATGAAGCTCCAGTATGTTGCAACGGAGGAACATATGGCTGATGGATTGACGAAGCCATTGGCTAGGGTGAAGTTTGAGTACTTCAGGGAGAAGCTTGGTGTTCTCCAGATCGAGATTTCCTCCAAGGGAAAGGGATGAGTCCCTGAGCCATTCTGTCATGGTGAGAGGATTGGTTCCTTCCATGTCAGATATAAGTGCTGATATGAGTAGCCATTCTAACAATTGGGTTAGATATAAGGGTTGATCCATTCTATCATGGTGAGAGGATTGCTTCCTTCCATGTGAGATATGAGTGCTATCCATTCTATTGAATAGGACAGATGTAAGGGCAATTGCCATTCCTTGAATGGAGCTGCCTAGTGAGGTACCAGGATCACTCAGTCTAGGACTAAGTAGCCATTCTAATGTGATAGAGGGATGTCTTCCCACTTGATCAGATGTAAGGGATGAACCATTCTATCATGGCTAAAAGGATTAAGTTCCTTCCATGTCAGATGTGAGTGTTGGCCATTCCGACGAGCAGGTCGGATGTAAGGGAAACTGCCATTCTCTAGGAGAATAGAGGCACCTGTTCAGTTACCAGGTAGCTCAGTCGAGGAGGACTGGGGGCCATTCTGATATGACTATAGGATTGGTTCCTACAATATCAGATGTGAGTGCAAGCCCTTCCATCATTGTGAGTAGGATGTGTTCCTTCCTGGATGGATGTAAGTGCAGAGCCTTTTCATCATTGTGAGCAGGATGTGTTCCTTCCTGGATGAATGTAAGTGTAGAAATATTTCATCATTGTGAGTAGGATGTGTTCCCACCTGGATGAGAGTCTTTCATCATTGTGAGTAGGATGTGGTTCTGGCCTGGGTGGAAGAACATAGTTCTTCCATCATTGTGAGCAGGATGTGGTTCCATCCTGGATGAAAGTGAGGAAATATTCCATCATTGTGAGCAGGATGTGGTTCCGACTTGGGTGAAAGAACAGAGTTCTTTCATTATTGTGAGCAGGATGTGGTTTCGGCCTCGATGGAAGTGCAGAACTCTTCCATCATTATGAGCAGGATGTGTTCTAGCCTATATGGATGTGATTATTGTGCCCTTCTGACGAGTAGGTCAGATGTAAGTACTGAAGACTTTTCACAGATGATAGTAGTTGTGTCCTATCATGCTGGTGAATGCGAGTGCTGGGAATTTATGATGTGATTATAAGATTGGTTCCTATATGATCAGATGTAAGTGTTGGACATGCCTTTCTTACGAGTAGGTCAGATATAAGTGCTGGACGTGCCTTTTTGATGAGTAGGTTATATGTAAGTGTTGGATGGGCCTTTCTGATGAGTAGGTCAGATATAAGTGCTGAATAAGACCTACATGGAGGATAGGCCTACAACCAGCATGAAAAAGGGCTGGCTCTATAGAACTTCCTGTGACGAGAAGAATCATGAGATAGCACCAGTGATGATCCAGATCAAGCTATGATCTAGATCCAGTTATGATGACTCCAAGAGATCCATATCGAGTGATGATCCAGATCCACTGGTGATGATCCAAATCGAGTGATGATCTAGATCTAGTGATGATGCCTCATGATGATCCTGTTTGAGTGATGATCCAAATCCGGTGATGATGCCTCATGATGATCTAGATAGAGTGATGATCCAGCTCCAGTGATGATGTCCCATGATGATCCAGATCGAGAGATGATCCATATCTGATGACTTGAAGATGAAGATGACTTGAAGACTCAAGAAGACTTGAGATGCAGATGATGAGATGATCCAGATGACACAGAGAAGAAGACTTGTGCTGATAAATTATGTCGAGAGAATACCTTCCTAGTTAAGAGGGAGTGTTGATGTAATTGTAACTTCGGAATGTATTCATCCGTATTTCTTATGTATTGTAACCCAATGTTTATTCCGGGATGTATTTTAATGTATTTGAGTCATTTCATACCCCGATGTTTATTCTGGGAGGTTTCTATAATAAGAAAGTCATGTCAAGTCACTGTAAGTCAGGGCAATATTCCCCACCATTGTGTTACCCTCATATTGGTCAGAGGAGGCAAAGTCCCCACAAGTGGTGGTGCACTAGGGTTATTGTACACTCCTAGAGATTTTGGCTCTAGTAAGTAATTTTTAAGTGAGGCCAAAATGTTGGAGTGCACTTCAAGTGAACGAAAGAATATAAATAGAGAGTGAGCCTCTCTATTTATCTCACTTGCAACACTCACACTCACTCATTGGGGTGCATGAGTGAGAGAGGAGAAGCTCTCTCAGTGTGAGAGAGAGAGAGACTGTTGCTGTCGAGAGATCATCTTATTGTTTTATGGTTTTACCTTTGGTGATGATTCTATCTCTGAGGAAGTTGCAGGGTTTACTCCTTTATGGTTTCCCTGAGGAAAATTCTTTGTGTCTCTTGTCTCTTATGTTGTGCTTATGTTTTATTGTTGTGCTTGTTATTCTCTCAGTTAAAAGATCCTAAGATCATAATGCTAGCTTGTATGATGAAAAACTAACATGTTCAAGGAATGAGAATTAACATTAATTCTGATCTAGGGAATGAAGCAAAACCCATTTCATATTCAGGAATTGGTTTCACTTCATTAAATCTCCAACAAATTAAGTATGGGTTGAAAATGAAGGCAACGTTTATCAATTAACATCCCAAACCTCACTTGGCTTTTCCTCACGTCATCTTATATATTATCCACATTAATCTTAAATAATCCACTGTCAAATTCATAATCTAGTCCTTTAAGAAATACATGGTTTTGTTTTGAGGATTTTTCCAACAACAAAGCAAGCACCGTGTACTTTTGCATCATAAATGGGCACATCTCATGCATACAAAGAATTTTCCCCTAAGATCGGATTTCGTAAATCTTAGGATTTCATCAGCAAAACACAGAGAGTAACAAATTTAAATATGCTCCCCATATAGCATGATGCATCTACATGTGCAAAAATTGGTAAATCATAGGTGCAAAACATTTTAAAAATAAATATTATTTGTAAGTATTCATAATCAGTTCCAAACTTGAAATAACACTATATGTGCCTATTTTCCTTCTTGTCTATTTATTTTATTGGTTGAGATCAATACTCCAAACAAAGAATAAGAAGCACACTGCCAAAAAGGAAGAAACATAACCTTTGTTTACCATAAAAATCCTTTGCCAACACAACCAAAATTGGGCAAAATATCATAATACCAAAAATCAAGATACACAAGCAAAAAAGTAGAAAATTTGCTCACTAGATAGAACACTTTGATAAAACTCTAAAACAGAATATTAACAAAAAGAAAAAATATTAAAAAAACAGAGTATTGAAAAATAATGATAAGCACAACGCAAAAAAAAAGAATAATAAGTTTGTTCAGCACATATAACACTTTGACAAAACAATAAGAACAAAAGAAGGAAGGAAAAGTCCTAGAATATCAGCAATAATGATATTGTTGCTAGAGGTATAGTCCACATTAAAATATTCCTTGAAAAATATTTGGAGATGATACTTGACCAATTTGTTTGACAGTATCCATCCTTAAGAAAAATGAGATGAAGAATGGCCATGAATGCATGCTAGGAGTTTCGCTACAGATAGATAGATGTAGAGAACGAAATCATCATTAATAATTATGGTCTGAAAGAAAAAGAATTATAGTGGTCTCACTTATAGAAACAACATCTACACATCTGGGGAATCATCTTCTTGACCAAGTTCCAGTGCACTTTCCAAGTTGTATATAGAGTTTATGGTGTTCTAGAAATGGTATCTTAGAAGTATTCTTCATCTTCCACCTTGTTTCTATCGCATAGTTTGTATGTTCAGTTCCAGGGTGGTTTTTGTTATGCCATACAATAAGCTTCTTGTTTTTAAATTCCCATGGTATAGTGTATCAGAAATCATGCTAATGAAGTTGTGTGGATTGTGGTATGATTGGGGAACAAAAAAGGTAATATTTCTTACATACCTTCAGCAAGAAGTTATTTTGTAAACCAATAATTTGCAAACAATGTGTAATTTGCAATTGCTTTGGCTGGATGGGGCTCTCATTACTGGAGACTTTGCACAAATGCCTCCAGAAATAAAAAGGCTGAGATGGGAAAAATGCCCACTGAAATTTCTTTCATGTGAATGGAATATGAAGCATCTAGACGGACAATATTTTCCAAAGATGAGGTAATTCATAAAATAAAATCTAAAAATAGTGCAAATCTTGTATTAGTTTCATAATTTCCAATTCAAACATGATTAAATTATTTCATAATACCGAAAATAAATAAAGTGATATACCTGCTAGATGAGTTGACGGACATTGTTTTTGCAGGGGGGCATAAATCTAAAAGTACTTAAGATAAATCACTGCACAAATATTCAACTTCTTCTGTATTTATGCAATCATACATCCCTCATTAGGTTGGAGATCTATGGTTGTACAGAGTTGAAGGAATTACCATAATGTGTTGGAATTTTAAAAATGCTTAAGCACCTAGATTTGTCAAATTGCTACAAATTAACCCATCTCCCAGACACCATAACTAACTTGAGTTCCCTAGAGGTACTCTTCTTATCCAACAATCATAACATAAAAAAATTTCTAAATTCATTTAGAGAGCTCATAGATTTGAAGAAGATCAGAATGAATGTAATTCCCTTAAAGAATCTGCCTCGGACCTTTAGATGGTTGTCATGCTTGGAGAAGCTGAGTCTTCATGGCTGTTATAAATTAATAAGTTTACCTCAGTCAATTGGTGAACTAAATTGCTTGCATTATTTGGACATTCATGGTTGTTCTAGTTTAAGATCATTGCCAGATTCCATTTACGAACTAGAAATGTTACACCATTTGGATATGACTGACTACGAAAAGGTTCATCTAGGAGAAGAACTAGGTAACCTTGTTTGCATTGAAATATTGATTCTAATTAACTATCTTGCAATGAGGAACTTGTCTACATCAATTGAAAAACTTAATTGTTTGCACCATCTAAATATGAGCAACTGTGATTCCTTATTTTGACTTCCAGAAGAAATAGGAAATATGGTTTGTTTAGAAGATTTGTTACTGAATAAATGCTACAATTTGTGTGAACTTTCTCATAGCATTGAAAATATTTCAAAACTAAGAAATCTATAAATGGAAGAAAATTATAGCTTATCTGTGCTTCCACCAAGTTTTTCTAGACTGAATTCATTAAAAGTTCTAAAGTCATGGGGGTGTTGCCTTCCACAAAATATTGGAAAGTTTTCATTTTTAGAAATTATTTATCTGAAATCATACAAATTTTCCTTTTTGCCTCCAATTTTTCGCAGGATTCCTCGATTAAATAAACTTCACCTGCACCATTGCACATAACTTGTTGAATTACCATCTCTTCCAAAAAAAACACTTCAACTGTGTATCCAAGACTGCTTGGGATTAAGGAGAATCTAAATTTTGTCACATATGAAGAAATTGAAGCTGTTGAGGATACGTAACTACAGATAACTTGTTGAATTGCATGACTGTTAATCATTGCAATCCTTGCAAGATCTTTCAATATCAAAATGTGAGAAGGTGAAACATATTGCAGGCATGGAAGGGATGAGATCATTGAGAAAGTTTCAAGTGGTAGGTTGCAGAAAATATCTAGCGAGGCCTCTTTAATTAATCAAGGTACTGTCTCCCATGATCCTCTTGAAGTTGATATTTAGTTATTATTCAGCATCAGTGAGTGGTGTGATGGAAATGCTTGGGTATTTTAGTATTGAATTAGATAAAAAATAAAGGAACCAACAAACTGATTTTAACAACGGCTATCCTAGTTTTGGCTATGACTTTTATGATAATGTGGTGCAAAAATAATTCTTCTTGTATATCTAATTAATTGTCAGGAGGGAAAACCCATTCACTTTTTTTTTTCAAAATTTTCTCTGAAATCAAAATTTTCTTTACATTTAAATGAGCAGCAGCAACAATTACAACTTGGTGTTTTTCAATTTTCTACAAAACAATAACACTAATCATTATGATCTGAAATTTGAACCACAGAAAACACTTTATCTAGAGTTATTCATCTTTTCTGCAAATGGGGTTCTAGAGAAAGTATGACACAAAATGTGGGCTAGTGGAGATGATATGTTGAATGTTATATTAGAGATCATTGATCCATGTACATGAGTTGTATTATGCATTATGGTAAGGTTTAACAATAGTGTAACCTCCTTTCTCCAAGGGCGAAAAATATTTTACATGCAGCAGAGTAATAAATGCTGCAACGAATATAGTGCTTGCTGGATCGCTAGCTGCTGCTCCTCATGCCTCGGCATGGTTTCTCATGATTTCAGCGTGGATTACTCTTGGGAAATGGGCTCTCATGCCCAAATCACTGCCTTCAAGGCCCTTTTTCAAGCTGTCGCTCCTCAGGAAGCCTCTCATACTTCATCCAAGTTCGTGAAAAAGATGGACGAGATCCCCTCTCTGGAGCTCTCTCCTTCAGATCCATGCCAGAAATCTCTCATCCTCTCTAAGAAAGCCCTCATTGGTAAGTTCATAGGGTTATGGCCCAGCCCTAAGGTGGTGGAGATTTGGATCTCATAACATTGGAACCCTCTTTTGCAAGGACAAGTCTCTCTCTATGCAGCTGGATGGAGGTTTTTTGTATTCCTATTCTCAAATAAAGAAGAAAGAGATCTAGTCTTCCATTTAGGCCCTTTTTTCATGGGCTCTAGAGGTCAGTTCTTAGCCCCATGGTCTCTGGGGTTTAACCCAGAAGCAGAGATCACTGCTGCTCCAATCTAGGGAAGACTCCCTAACCTCCCTCTTCACCTTTGGGGGAAAATGCACTCTGATTGACATTGGTAATAAGTTAGGTCGCTATCTAGATACTGCAGAACCAAAAGGGGGTCAGTACAGATGTGCCCGTATCTACATAGAGGTGAATCTAGAGAAAGGACTCCTAGAGGCCCTAAAGCTCACATTAGGAGAATGGAGCCACATTCAAGAACTGGATTATGAGCAGATCCCTTTCAAATACACCTTCTGTCATGTTTACGGTCACTTTGCTAAAAGCTTCCCTAAGCTTGCAAAACCACAGAAACCAGCAAATCTCCCATCTTCCAAAGATACAGAGTTCCAGACGATCTCTAATCGACGTCATCCTCCCCGACGAAAGGAACCTCAAGTGTTTCAGCACAAGGTTTCTCCTTAAGATCCTTCTACTCTTGCAGATACTCCACGGACAGAAAAAAAAAAAAAAATAGTTTTGAAGTTCTCTAGGAAGATGAAGCACAAGAACTTGAAGTTGTAGTTTTCCCAGAGCAGGGCATCCCTAGTCCCTCTGGCTCCACAGAGGCAGCTGATCCAAAACCTGCTTCTCCAGGTTCTAGGAAAGACATCAACTCTTTGGTTCACGAGACCCCAGTCCAGATTGGGATGGATTCCTTGGCCCCTTCGTGTGAGGGAACTTCTGAATCCAAAGACTTTTCATATCCTTCTCCTCCCCTCACCAGAGGGCGAAAGTCAAATAAAGAATGTAGAGAAAAGGAAGCAGCCTCAAATATTAGCTCGGGATCTCAGAAGAAATTGGATCCTTTCATTAAGGGGCTTTCCTCTCCGCCTATTTAATGTTTTGTTTCTGTATTCTTCTCTGCTCACAATTCGTGAGAGTCTATTCTTGCAAGCATTCTTTTTCTCAAAATAGCCTCAAAAGAATTTGGGATTCTCTTCTCAAAGAACTTGTAAGAAGGCTGACTGTTCTATTAGAGGGCATCAGCCTTCTTTATCTCGATTCCTCTTTATATGCCGGGCTGGGCTACAACCACTTTTAATCAATCAAAATTTTTAAGTTTCTGTTAAAAAAAAACAATAGTGTAACCTCCTTAAGTATATAAATGAGCACTGTGAGAGATGGCAAAGAGATTTTCAACACCAAGCTTTCCAACCACTCAAAAAACGTTATGGGAGATCATGTTTTTGTACATATTTTAAGGAAAAATCATCCTTTAGTAATTATTTTGCAAAGTGGATATGTGGTTCGTACCAAGGCAGAAGGAGCTGAGGAAAGGATGCTTATCAGAAGTGGTGGGGTGCAGTTCTTCTATAAAGGAGAAGATGGAAGAACAAAAGAATTAATGTTTGAGAGACTGGGAAAGGATGTAACTTTGATAATGAAAAAATATACTGGATATGAAGATGACATTTGAGAAACACCTGCACAAAATATTTAATATTGGAAAACTGGGAAAGGATGTAACTTTGTTAATGGAGAAGTATAAAAGTTTCCATTGACAAACAAAAGATAAATTTATGATTTCATATCTAACCCTTATATACCATTTATTAAAGCCTTACCTGATCTTGACCAATACGAGCTGAAGTCATAAGTATATCAAGTAAAAATATATTCGGTTTAAGAAGAACCTGTAAATGTGCCAACAGAGATAGAGACAATTCAAGATCTATATCCCGTCCCTGTTCGAACAGACCCAGTTCAGGAAGCATAAGTAGTAGTAGCCAAAATGGTAAAGACATAAGAACCTATACCAACCTTTCAATAGCCCCATAGACAAATCCAGATCGAGTTCATTTCCCAGTGCACCTCACCTCACTTAAAGGCTCAACCTCTCTGACCTAGCCAAAATTCTTTTTTTGAATGCGAGATCAAAACCCTTTTGAAGGAGGGATCAAACCCTATTTATGTTTCAAGTGGGATCAAAACCCTGTTTATGTTTCTTTTTTCAATGTGAAAAATGTATTCTTTACACATTGCTAACATTTGTGGTGCCAAAACCTTTAACTTAGAATTAGAATTGAAAATTGAAAGTAATTAGTTGTACTAGATTTTTTTCCAATTTTGATTATTTGATTCATATATATTTGTTTCTAATTTTGTTTATTTGATTTATATATATTTGTTTCCAATTTTGATTATTTGATTTATATATATAATTTATATTAATATTTACCAATGAAAATATAAAATGAAATAACTATCTTATTATGTTTTTAGACTTTAATATTATTGTAAATTAATTATATTATATAGGTTATATTATAATTATAACTATATGACATATTAATACTTATGTTAATATATATTAAAACAAGACTTATGAGGTAGAGTTTTTACTAAAGGGTTGCTTTAAATTTGGAAACTTGTACATTTTTTATGAGCTTGTGCCTGATCTTCTTGGCCAAGCTAGTCATATGGGTCTATCAAAAGAAACCTCATGAGGATGTCCTTTGGCAGCTCGAAATCAGCCACAACAGGATGTACTTTGCGCTTTAAGAGGTAGCTTGGCTTCTGGACAAATGGATTGAAATTTTATTAGGGTTTGGTTCCCTGTTCATGATAAATAATACATTATTCCCTTAGAAGAATTGACCCTTCTACTTGGAAATAATCGACCTGCTCACAATAATCATGCCCATGTTACAACTCATGCGGCCGTTGCAGATGGGAAATACAACCCGTATTGGTATGGGAATCACGACCTTTTCATAGTATGACGAACCCCTCAATATGAGTTGTGAACTTTGTGACCTCCCTTTAAGTTCTTTCCTTATTTTCATTTATTTATTTTTTGCAATTTACTTTCCCGCCCTATTTTCATCGATTTTTTCTTACAATTTTTTTCTAATTTCCTTTTTTAATTTCACCTTCTTTATTGAAATTATATTTATTTCCATTTCATAAATAAAATTATATTAATATAATTATTGTTAGTAATTGTTTTTTTTTATGGTTAACATATTTTTTTAGTTGATCCCTCTTTGTTTAAATTATATTCAATTCGATTTCATAAATCAAATTATATTATTATAATTATTGTTGTTAATTGTTTCTTTTTCTATGGTTTAACAAAATATGTTGTATCTAATATATGAGCCAATGTTTGCAAAATATGGTATATGTCTTATATAACTAGAATAAATGTCAGTACACGTAATTATCTAGATAGCGTCTAAAAAAATGTGGTAAGGTCTTTTTATACTTTAAAGGTATTCCAAAAGTTTAAAATTTCTAAAATGGACAAGAAAGAAGATGGAGGTACAATCTCCTCATTATTTATTTTCCACTCCTTTTAAGACACATTCCAAGTCAAATTGTATTTGAGTATACACAATGAAACCAAAAAAAATTCACTCAATTTCATTTGTACATTCAATGGGCTTTGTTGATCATCTATAGTTCTCTTTAAATGGAGAGATTCTAACTCGACTTAGGTAAATACATGATGAAATCATAAAAAGATCATGTGAAAAGGACCATTGGGAAAAAATGGATTTCTCTTTGAGCAATGGTTCCTTCTTGAATTTGCAATGACTATAAGAAAAATGATTTCATTGGTAGATCCAATGGGTTTTGGTGATCATTTATAGTTATCTTTTAACAAAGATACTTTAAATCAACTCCATTATACACATTCCTTTTAATGGAGAGACTCTTAACTCGACTTCAGTCTACAACGTTAAACCATAAAAGGGTCATGGACAAGGAACTGTTGGGGAAAACATGATTTGATATTTAACCTTCCCTAAATTTAAGCTTGCGTCAATATTGATTTACCCAACCCGCCCTTGATGATATTGTCCAATGTCCCCTTATACTCATGGGAAAATGATTCCCCTACTTATGGGGGAAAAAATCCCACAGAACAATAATAAAAATTCACTCCACTATTTTATCAAGGCAAATACAGTTCAAGAGGTTAATGAAATTTTCATCGATGCTAGATTAAGTGTTGATCTTGAAAGGTTTAAATAGAATATCATTTTATCATTACATAGAACTGGAGATTCTTTGATTGACATTTTTATCCCAAGAAATATTTTGAGCTTGGAAACAAGGGGATTATCTCCTAAATGTCAATTTTATAGTTCCAAGGGCTTCCAATGTGGCAGGGGGGTTGGATCATGATGCATGCCATTGGAAAGGAACATTTATACCACGAGTGGCATACATGCTATATTTTCAATTATAACTCTTAAATCATTTTAATAATTGTTGTGGATTATCATGTCACTTAGTTGTAGGTATTTGGCCACTTTTAATTGGTAATAAAATGGATGAGAGGTCTTATTAGGAGTAATAACATTCTTCACGGGCCAATTGTAGATAAGACTCACCAGATGGTATATAGTTATGGGATCCTCTATTTATCAAATGTCTCTAGGGAAAACAATTATGATCCTCTATTTAGGTATTGTGGAACTAACAAATTGGGGTGGGGTAAGGGTGGGTAGGTGCAGGGTGAGATCCATCTCCCTCTATTTCCTTTTACTCTTGGAATACTAAAGCTTATGAACATTATTAGTGATAAGTTTAATTCTATTATGGGCTTCATGGCCATTTATATGGTATCTATTTGATAGTTAGGTTTTTTCACTTTTTCTTTAGTAACAAAAAATGTAATAGAAGTCTGTTTGTGAGACTCTTTTTTATGTTTTTTTGAACTAGTTTGATGGTATTTTGTTTAAGGCCTTGAGCATAATTTCTTGGGGTCTTGCATGCTAATTTATTGTGGGACTTTATTAAAGTATTTGTCTTTCCAAACTCATTTTTTGAACATGTACTATGTAACATAAGCATTTTCAATATGTAAGTGTCTTCAATGAATGAAATTATGTTTTTCTCTTTTGAAAAAAAGAATTCAAGCTTGATAGGAAATCAAATCATGCAACATGTGCCAATGGATTAATCTGGAGATCAAATTATAGAACATGGAGAAAAAACTTATGCACTATTAGACATTGGTTAGTCAATCAACTTGTGTGCCCATGATCCTGATAAGAAAGTGTTGGACTCAAAATGAATTATTTATGTCATAAAAAAAACCCAATACCCTATACACATTCATGGTATTCCAAACCTCAAAATGATGCCCACATCATAGACATAGGATAAATTTTTAACTTGCATGGTCTATGTAGTAGTATGGAACCTCATAAATAACCATGCATCATCGAAGAAATTGTTAAGGATTACATCATTCTCATCATCATCTTCATCATCATGACAATGATCATAATGTGATTATATGATTATGACAACAATGATGGTGATGTGATTATATGATGATGGCAATAATAATGATGATGATAGTGAAGATGACAATTATGACAAATACGATGATGATAGTGATGATGGAAATGACAATGATGATGAAATTAAGAATGAAATGAATGATGATTGTGGTGATAAAAAATGACAATGATGATGATGAAGATAACGATAATGATGGAACTGATGTTGGTGATGATGACTTAGATGACAATGATAATGATGATGATGATGACAAGATGTAAATAAACCCTCAACACCACTTCTAGATTTGAACACTCATATTCCTATAGGGGTAGTAAGAGAGATATCAAAGGAAATCATTGTTAGGGTCACTCATCTTCCATTAGGGTTCATCATTAGTCTTCATCATTTATATTCATTTCATGCTTTTAGAGTCACTCAAATGACAATAAGTTCACTCAAATTTTGTCTAGGACAAATGAATGTCATGATCATCAAATACATCATATTGGTGCATCAACATCATTCCCATCCCTGTTTCCATCATAATCATAATTAACAAGTACATCATCAACAACATCATCATTGTGGTCACTCATATGCCATTAGGGTTCATCATTACTCATATCCATTTGGATTCATGTCATTTTTTAAGAGTCACTCAAATACCATCAAGGTCATTCAAATATTCTCGAGGACAAGTGAATGTCATCCTCAAGTACATCATATATTGTATCCACATCATCATCATCATCATCATCATCATTGTCATCATCATCATCATCAACAACATCATTAAGTACATCATCAACAACATCATGGGCACCATCATCCTCATCAACAAGTACATCATCATCATCATCGTTGTTAGGGTCACTCATATGCCACTACGGTTCATCATCAATCATCACCATTTGGATCCATGTCATGTTGTTACAGTCACTCAAATGCCATTAAGGTTACTCAAATGTCATTGATGACAACTAAATGTCATTAGATTTATTTAGGTGATATTAGTCAATACTTTTTCCATGGATTTCAAAGCAGTATCCCTTAGAAACCTTCAATGATATTTCATATGCAAGAATTCCCTTGAACATCCCAAACATGGAGACCAGAGCAGGAACAACTAACATGCACAACAAAGATATCAGACAAAGTTTATCAAAGTCTATAGCCTGGCTTCGCAGTAGGTATAATGCAAAATAATACTCAAATATGTCAGTTCAAGGGCATTTCACATTGTAAATGAAAATGATTTAAAATTTAATAGAAATTTGACAAACCTTAAAATAATCGCTAAAAATTGAACCAATTATTCTAAATCTTTAACAAAAAATCCACCAATTCCATAAAACTTGAGCAACTAACTTCTTTTTTCCTGGAGAGATGTCCACTTATAAGGCCAAAGATGTAAAAAAAAATGGTCCACTTCTTCAAAATAACACTTTGAGGATTATTGAAATTCTTGTTGCTTCATTCCATTTTAAACCAAGACCAAAATGTCCTTAATAGTACAAATAAATTTAGCTTTTGTGTTAAGATTGATATCCACTTATTGTGCCTTGGATGTTCTTGGTAAAAATGAGGGTATGGATGGGGGGGTTGTCCAAAACAACCTTGTAGGGTGACATTTTGGTAGCACCATGATAGTTGGCATTGTACTACCTTTATGCAAGGGGGGTGTACGGGGGTGGGGGGTGGCTACTAAACCCAATGGACATATCATTCAATGTAAAACCCAATAGCTAACAATATTTTTATGGTCAAAACCTCACAACCTCTATTACTTTTTATTGACTCCAGTATCTCAAGTACTATAGTATATAGAAGTATTATTACATGCATCATCATCGTGGACATCAACGTTGTCATCATCATCATCATCATCATCATCATCATCATCATCAATTCCATATGGTAGATCATCATCATCATGAGAATTAAGTACATCATCAAGAAAATCATCTTCATCATTGTAATTATGGTCACGCATATGACATTAGTGTTCTTAATCACTCATCGACATTAGGATTCACGTCATGTAATTTTTAAGGTTATTATATTCGTGATAGTCATTTCAATGATAATAGGGTTGTTTAGATGTCGTTACATAAATTTAGATGCCATTATAATCAATTAGGATCCAAATGTGATAACACATGCATAATCATTGTCGATATCAACATTGTCATCATCATCATACAAAAAATCAACATCATTGTCATCGTTGTAGTCATCATCAATATAATTCCGATAATAATGAGAAAGGAGCCATACTACCTCACAAGGATGGATGATATAGTCTTATACTTATCAAATCATATCCATACGCTCCATCATAATTAACATAATGCATCAACGTCATGTTGTTAGGGACAATCATATGCCATTAGGATGTATCAAATGTTGTTGTGGACACTAAAATTCCATTAGAGCAATTTAGGTGACATTAAGGTAATTTACCCCTCATTAGGATTAATATTGATCAAAAAGTGCCATGATTACGATAATTAGGTGCCACTATGATAAATCAATATCCAAAAGTATTATCACATGAATCATGATCATTGATATATCTTACGTTATGTCAAACATTTCCCGAACATAATTCCTAGCTCTAAACCTAGTGCAATTATTCCTAGCTCTAAACCTAGTGCAATTCTTTTCGGAATTTCTGGCATTATTCCAGGTGCTATACCTGGATCTATACCTAGTTCTATGTTGGATGTTTTCTAGGTGCAATTCCTAGATGTTTTTCCTGGTGAAATTCATGGCGCAATTCCTATCGCTAACCCTAGATTAATATATGGTGCTTATACGGTTCAAGACGTTTTTCTGGAGGCTACTCTTGGTGTTATATGGGATTCTTTTGTGGACGCTAATTGGGACATTAACTGGGATTCTAGTTGGGACGATAATTGTAATGTTAATTGGGACGTTAATTGGCATGATAATTAGCGCCCAAAATAGTGCCAACTTTTAAAAAGGTATGATAATTGGGATGCTAATTGGGACGCTAATTGGGATGCTAATTGGGACATTAATTGGGACACTAATTAACATCCAAAATAGCGCCAAGTTTTAAAATGGGATGCTAATTGGGATGATAATTAAGACGCTAATTGGGATTCTAATTGGGATGTTAATTGGGACTCTAATTAGGACGTTAATTGGGATGCTAATTAGAGCCCAAAATAGCGTTAACTTTTAAAAAAGGACGCTAATTGGGATGCTAACTGGGATGCTAATTGGGACGCTATTTGGGACTCTAATTGGGATGATAATAGGGACTTTAATTGGGAATTTAATTGGGATACTAATTAGTGTCCAAAATAGCGCCGACTTTTAAAAAGGTACACAAATAACACCATTAAAAGCGCCATCTCGTGGAAAAGCGTCCACTTTGTCCAAAAAATGATGACAAATACACTAAACATAATAGTGGACGCTAAAAAGGAAGGTAAAAGAGACGCTAATCATAGGGTTTTGTTGTATTCATTTGAGAGATAAGCATGGACACCTATTTTTATGATATTTGGAGCTATTTTCACCATATTTGAAATAGGGTTTTGGCCCTATTTCAAGGTTGGTCAAACCAAGGTTGAAAATATGCACTTTTATCGACTTTCTCAAAATTGAGTTTTGAAAGTGGACTTAGGTACCCATTTGAGAGGTAAGCATGGACACATATTTTTATGATATTTGGAGCTATTTTCACCATCATTTAAGGTTGGTCAAACCAAGGTTGAAAATATGCATTTTTGTTGACTTTCTTGGAATTGAAATTTTAAAGTAGATTTAAATACCCATTTGAGAGATAAGCATGGACACCTTTTTTATGAGATTTGGAGCTATTTTGGCCCTTGTTCAAGGTTGGTCAAACCAAGGTTGAAAATATGTAGTTTTGTTGACTTTCTCAGAATTGAAATTTGAAAGTGGATTTAGGTACCCATTTTAGAGATAGCATGGACACCTATTTTTATGAGATTTGGAGCTAGTTTTTGTTGATGTATTTGTAACTTCGGAATGTATTCATCTATGTATATTATGTATTGTAACCTGATGTTTATTCCGGGATGTATCTATAATGTAATTGAGTCATGTTGTCTTGCCCCGATGTTTCGATCGGGAGGATCAATAATGTAAACAAGTCATGTCAAGTCATTGTGGGTAACCCTCCGATTGTCTAAGGGTTAAAGTCCCCACAGTTCCGGGGCACTAGGGTTATTAGACTCTCCTAGTAGAGGTCGGCCCTAGTATTGTTTTACTCATGTCAGGATTAGTATAAATAGAGAGCTAGACTCTCTATTTATGACACAAATGATACACACTCAAGTGTAGCGCATAGTTGAGGAAGGAGAAGACATTGGGGATAGACAAGAAGAAGGTTACTGTTGTTGGGAGATCACTTACTGTTTTGGCGCTGATTCTATCTCTGAGGAAGTTGCGGGGTTTTCTCCATTTATGGTTTCCCCAAGGAAAAACACCATGTTCATTGTCTTTTTTGTTTGATTGTTGTACTTGTTATTCTCTCAGTTAAAGATCCTAATAATGATAGCTTAGTGGTGAAAAACTAACATGGTATCAGAGCTAACTTGAGAAGAAGACATTGTGCAACTGCAGGAACTAGGGCTTCCTAGTTTGTGGATCTTCCTCCACATATTTTCAGAAAAAGTAAGGTGGAATAACTCTCCTCCTTAGGGTGCTTCTTTTTGTCGAAGTAGAATCCAATTCTGAGATTTTTCAGTTTTGGACCCGACACTGCTGTCGAAAATTAGGGATTTTCACAGAAGAGGAATTTTTCAGTGAGCCCAGGCCTATATTGATCTCCTCCCCAAAATCGAAGTTAGGGATAAATTTCAAGGCATTTGGGTGGACAGAACTCCGAAAAATCAAAACCCTAATTTTCTCCTGATCTAGTACTGTGGGATTTCAGCTCCAAATCCAAATCTGACATCTTGACCTGGTAAGATCTAAATTTTTTGTATTTCCATTTGAGGTTCTCAGTTAAAGATGTCTCATCATACCAAGCTTGATGAAAATCTTTAGGGAGCTGATAACTTTCAAGCTTGGAAGTATAGGATCTCCCTGGTCCTGGAAGAAAATGAGTTAGACTCCTACATCCATGAGGAGGTTCCAGTTCCAGAGGGAGATGAGGCAAAGTACTTACACAAGAAGAAGACGATTATGGAAAAGAGGATCATTGCTGATTCTATCAAGGATCACCTTATCCCACAGGTGTCCTCTCTCAAGACACCTAAAGCTATGTTTGATGCCCTAACCAAATTGTTTTAAGGGAAGAACATAAACCAGAAGATGACTCTAAGGAATCAACTGAATACTGTGAAGATTCAGAATGCAGAGATCATATAGTCTTACTTCACAAGGGTTTCTGAGATCAAGGAACAATTAGAAGTTGTATATGAAGAAGTGGAGAATGCAGAGATTGTGATGACAACACTAAATGGCCTTCCTAGGTCATGGGATTCATTCATCCAAGGAATCTGTGCCAGAAATAAGTTAGTCAAATTCAGCAGACTATGGGAAGAATGTTCTCAAGAAGAATCTCGGATAGCAGCTCGAGAAGAGAAGATGGGTAGTGAAGATCAAGCTCCCATAGTTCACTCCAAGAAAGGTAGAAGAAGACCTCATTACTCCAAAGGTAAGGATCCTCATCATAGAGATAACATTAGAAGGGACCTATCTAAAATGAGATGTTATACATGTGATGAAAGAGGACATTTTGCAAAATACTGTCCTAAGAACAAGGTTCACTCTCATAAGAAGAAGGGGAACAAAAGAAGACATCATGCTCATGCTACAGAGGATGATGAACCATCCAAGAAAAGAACCATATATGAAAGTGAAAATTCTTCAAGCGAGGATGAATATGTTTTGATCTCCGCTCTCATAGGTAACATTACTCATGGAAGTGATGATTGGCTTATAGATAGTGGGGCTTCCAAACATATGACTGGATTCAAGGAATCCTTTGTGAGACTGTCAGAACATGAATCACCTCACAAGGTGAAGCTAGGATATGAATACCAATATCCAATAAATGGTAGTGGGGAATATTCCTATAAACTATACTCTAGAAAGTCTCTAATAATGAAGGAAGTATTGTTTGTTCCAGGACTCGAGAAGAACCTACTCTCCATATCAGCATTGGATGAAAAAGGAATGAGGGTTGTATTCATAGATGGTCAAGTCATCATGTGGCCAAGAGGAAAGACTACATTAGAGGAATTTTGGGGTCTAAAATGGGCCTCCTAAGGAAAATAATAAAATAATAGTTAAAATAATAAAATAATAGTTAAAATAATAAAATAATATTGATTAATTTTGGAGGAAGAAAGAAAAAAAATACTTTTTGTGTTCGTATTTTCGACATATCTCCCTATTTTTTTACTCAAATTTCGATCGGGAGAGCTTGTTGGATGCGGAATTTGATTCTGCATCCAACGAGTACCCACACTACATACTTTTGATGCACCCCTCTACCCCAAAAACAAGAAATACCTGAAAAAAATGTGATGATGATGTCATCATCACGTTTTTTCAGGTATTTCTTGTTTTTGGGGTAGCGGGGTCTGTCAAAAGTATGCAGTGTGGGTACTCGTTGGATGAGGAATCAAATTCCACATCCAACGAGCTCTCCCGATCAAAATTTGAGTAAAAACACAATGATATATGTCGAAAATACGAACAAAAAAAGTAGTTTTTTTTAATGACAAATATGTCAATTCAACCATTATGGTTGACTTATTTTATTGAAATTCTATTGGTTCTTGAATTCCAACTCACAAAAACTTATTTTGGCACATTTTCTTATAAGGCCCATTTTAGACCCCAAATTTCCTCTAATGTCAATGATGCAGTGGTGATTAAAGAACAAGAAGGAGGATTGTACAAATTAAAGGGCCATCTAGAACAAGCCTTGGTCCATGACACAGTAGAGCCAAGTGAACTTTGGCATAGAAATCTTGCACATGTGCATTACAGAGCACTACCTATTGCAAGCAAAGGTGTTGAAGGTCTTCTGAAATTCCAAGCAAAACATGCTGGTGGTCTGCAAAGGATGTGTGAAAGGAAAGAATACAAATAAGACATTTCCTAGCAGCAAAAGCAAAGCCAAAGGAATCCTAGAAATCATCCACTCCGATGTATGCGGTCCTATGTCATCAAGCTCACTAAGCAGGTATGCATATTATGTTTCTTTTATTGATTATTTTTCTAGGAAGACATGGGTTTACTTCATGAAGAACAAAGACAAAGTATTCAACAAATTCAAGGAATTCAAAGCCTTGATCGAGAACCACACTGAAAAGAGATCAAGACCTTTCGATCAGACAATGATGGGGAATTCACTTCGAATGAATTCAAAGAGCTATGCAAAGAATCAGGGATTAAGAGGGATTTGTATACTCCCTATAATCCACAATAGAATGGGATTGCAGAACGAAAGAACAAAACTATCATGGAAGCTGCAAGAGCTATGCTTCATGATCAAGACCTTCCTATGCATATTTAGGGAGAAGCAGCCAGAACAGCTGTGTATGTACAGAACCGTACTCCACATAGAGTAATCGAGAACAAGACTCATGAAGAAGTATTCTCCAGCAAGAAACCAGAAGTCAGACATCTCATAATATTCAGCTGTCCTGTGTACATACACATTCCAAAAGGGAAGAGAACAAAATTAGATCCTTCAGGAAAGAAGGGTATATTTGTGGGATACTCTAAAATCTCGAAGGATTACAGAATATATTTCCCAGGATATAAGAAGATTGACATCAGTAGGGATGTGACATTTGATGAAGACATAGCTTACAACAAATCCAGAAAGAGACCTGCTAAAGAACCTGAAGAAGAAGAAGCACCCAGAATTCATGACACAACCATGAATGAAGAAACTCAAGAAGAATATCGAGATTTCAAAGAACCACAAAGACCTGTAGATCCACCTCTGGAGAAGAATCCTCATAAGAGGAAACCTTCTTGGGTACAAGAAATTATCCAAGGTGCAGAGAGATATGGGGCTCTAGAAGAGAATCACAGAGAAAGAAAGAGGACCAGATACTGCTCCGGGTATGTAGAATTACTATGTGATTTCATTGATAAAGAACCTTCCAGTTATGAAGAAGCAACAGAACAAAAAGAATGGAAGGATGCTATGATCGAAGAGTATGAATCGATCATGAAGAATGATGTTTGGGATGTTGTACCAAGACCAGAAGGGAAGTCAGTTGTAACTTCCAAATGGATCTACAAGATTAAACATGATGTAGATGGTAGCATTGAAAAATATAAGGAAATATTTGTGGCTCGGGGTTTCTCTCAGAAAGAAGGAATAGATTATGAAGAAACCTTTGCTCCTGTAGCTAGATACACTTCCATCAGATCGGTACTTGCTATGGCTGCAGTGATGAAATGGAAGATACACCAAATGGATGTCAAGACTGCTTTCTTGAATGGTGTAGTGGAAGAGGAAGTGTATGTAGAGGAGCCACTCGGTTTTGAGACTCATGACAGGGAGTCTCATGTGTGCAGATTGAATAAATCCCTATACGGTTTGAAACAGGCACCTAGGACCTGGTACGGTAGAATTGACAACTTTCTATCCAGTTTGGGCTTTACCAAGAGTAAAGCAGATTCCAACCTTTACTACAAGGTTGAATATGGAAACCCAGTGATACTTCTACTGTATGTAGATGATCTATTTGTGACAGGTACAGATGGGTTGATTGCTGATACAAAGAGAAAGCTTGCTGCTGAGTTCGAAATGAAGGACTTGGGGATGATGCATTACTTTCTAAGTATGAAGGTGTGGTAGAGTACAGATGGAATCTTCCTTGGACAAGGGAAGTATTCAATAGATATCCTCAAGAGGTTTGGGATAATGGAATGCAAGGCTATGGCCACACCTATGGCATCGAACCTGAAGCTCTTGAATGATGCTTCATAAGAGTTGGTTGATGCTACAATGTATCGTCAGATGATTGGGTCCTTGATGTACCTGACAAACATGAGACCAGATATTTGCTTTGCTGTGAGCACCTTGAGCTAGTTCCTGACAGATCTGAGACATGTTCACTTGATTGCTGCAAAGCATATTCTGAGGTACCTGAAGGGTATAGTTGATTATGGGCTCAAGTACGATGCAAATTAGAAGACTAACCTGGAGGGTTATGTTGATTCAGCTTGGGCAGGCAATGCCATCGATAGGAAGAGCACTTCAGGGTGTTGCTTCAGTATGGGATCAAGTGTGATCTCTTGGTTTAGCAGGAAGTAATCTTGTGTGGCACTGAGTACAGCTGAAGCAAAGTATGTCACAGCATGTTCAACTAGTTGTGAGGCAGTATGGCTAAGGAAGCTATTGTATGATTTATTTGATCTCCAGTTGGATGCTACTTGTATACATTGTGAAAACCAGAGTTGTGTGAAGTTGTCAGAGAATCCAATGTTCCATGACAAGTCGAAGCATATCGATATCAAGCATCACTATATCAGGGATATGGTGCAGAGGGGAGAAGTGAAGCTCTAGTATGTTGCGATGGAGGAACAAATAGCTAATGTATTAACGAAGCCATTGGCTAGGCTAAAGTTTGAGTACTTCAGAGAGAAGCTTGGTGTTCTCCAAATCGAGGTTTCCTCCAAGAGAAAGTGATGAGACCCATAGCCATTCTGACATGGTGAGAGGATTGGTTCCTTCCATGGTCAGATGTAAGGGCTGAGCCATTCTATCATGGTGAGAGGATTGGTTCCTTCCATGTTATATATGAGTGTTGTCCATTCTGTTAAGCATGACATATGTAAGGTAAACTGCCATTCTCTAGGAGAATGGAGGCACCTGGTACCAAGTATCTCAGTCGAGGACTGGGGCCATTCTAATATGATTGCTAGGATGTGTTCCCTCATGATCAGATATGAGTGCAATCCCTTCCATCAGTACTGGGATGTGTTCCCTCATTGGTGGATGTAAGTGCAGAGCCCTTCCATTAGTACTGGGATGTGTTCCCTCATTGGTGGATGTAAGTGCAGATCCCTTCCATTAGTACTGGGATTTGTTCCCTCATTGGTGGATGTAAGTGCAGAGCCCTTCCATCAGTACTGGGATGTGTTCCCTCATTGGTGGATTTAAGTGCAGAGCCCTTCCATCAGTACTGGGATGTGTTCCCTCATTGGTGGATGTAAGTGAAGAGCCTTTCCATTAGTACTAGGATGTGTTCCCTCATTGGTGGATGTAAGTGTAGAGACCTTCCATCATTGTTGCTGGGATGTGTTCCCTCATGGGTGGATATAAGTGCTGAGCCTTTTCTATAGGTTGCTGGGATGTGTTCCCTCATGATCGGATGTGAGTGTTGGGCCTTTCTGATATGATTATAGGATTGGTTCCTACATGATCATATGTGAGTGTTGGGCGTGCCTTTCTGACGAATAGGTCAGATGTAAGTGTTGGACGGACCATTCTGATGAGCAGGTCAGATATGCTGAAGAAGACCTACATGGAGGCTAGGCCTATAACCAGCCTGAAAAAGGGTTGGCTCTGTAGAACTTCCTATGACGAGAAGAATCATGAGATAGCACCCGTGATGGTCTAGATCGAGTGATGATCCAGATCCAGTGATGATGATTTAGCAGTGATGATCCAGATCCAGTGATGATCTAGATCCAGCGATGATCCAGATCAAGTGATGATGTTCCATGATGATCCAGATCGAGTGATGATCCAGATCCAAATATGAAGATGACTGGAAGAATAAGAATACTTGAATATGCAGATGACGAGATGATCCAGTTGATATAGAGAAGAAGACCAGTGCTGAAAATTGTGTCAAAAGAATACCTTCCTAGTTAAGAGGGAGTGTTGATGTATTTGTAACTTCGGAATGTATTCATCTATGTATCTTATGTATTGTAACCTGATGTTTATCTCGGGATGTATCTATAATGTAAATGAGTCATTTTGTCATGCCCTGGTGTTCCGATTGGGAGGATCAATAATGTAAACAAGTAATGTCAAGTCATTATGGGTAACCCTCCGATTGTCTAAGGGTTAAAGCCCCCTGAGTTCCAGGGCAATAGGGTTATTAGACTCTCCTAGTAGGGTTTTAGTCATGTCAGGATTAATATAGATAGAGAGCTGGACTCTCTATTTAGGACACAACTGATACACACTCAAGTGTAGCACATAGTTGAGGAAGGAGAAGAAACTAGTGCTAGACAAGAAGAAGGTTACTGTTGTTGGGAGATCACTTACTGTTTTAGTCCTGATTCTATCTCTAAGGAAGTTGTAGGGTTTTCTCCATTTATGGTTTCCCCGAGCAAAAACACTGTGTTCATTGTCTCTTGTGTTTTATTGTTTTACTTGTTATTCTCTCAGTTAAAGATCCTAATAATGCTAGCTTAATGTTGAAAAACTAACAGTTTTGGCCCTCGTGAAAGGTTGGTCAAACCAAGGTTGAAAATATCCACTTTTTTCGACTTTCTTGGAATTGAAATTTGAAAGTGGATTTATGTACCCATTTGAGAGTTAAGCATGGACACCTATTTTTATGATATTTGGAGCTATTTTGGCCCTCGTTGAAGGTTGGTCAAACCAACGTTGAAAAGATTCACTTTTTTCGACTTTCTCGGAATTGAGTTTTGAAAGTGGATTTAGGTACCCATTTGAGAGATAAGCATGGACACCTATTTTTATGAGACTTGGAGCAATTTTGGCCCTCATTCAAGGTTGGTCAAACAAAGGTTGAAAAAATGTACTTTTGTTGACTTTCTTGGAATTGAGTTTTGAAAGTGGATTTAGGTACCCATTTGAGAGATAAGCATGGACACCTCTTTTTAGGAGATTTAGAGCTATTTTGGCCCTCATTCAAGGTTGGTCAAACTAAGGTTGAAAATATCCACTTTTGTCAACATTCTTGGAATTGAGTTTTGAAAGTGGATTTAGGTACCCATTTGATAGATAAGCACGGATCCTGATTTTTATGAGATTTGGAGTTATTTTGGCCCTCATTCAAGGTTGGTCAAACCAAGGTTGAAAATATGCTCTTTTTCGACTTTCTTAGAATTGAAATTTTAAAGTAGATTTAGATACCCATTTGAGAGATAAGCATGGAAACACATTTTTATTAGTTTTGGAGCTATTTTGGCCATCGTTCAAGTTTGGTCAAACCAACGTTGAAAAGATGCACTTTTGTCGACTTTCTAGGAATTGAGTTTTGAAAGTGGATTTAGGTACCCATTTGAGAGATAAGCATGGAAACCTATATTTATGAAATTTGGAGCTATTTTGGAGCTCGTTCAATGTTGGTCAAACCAAGGTTTAAATTATGCAATTTTTTCGACTTTCTCGGAATTGAAATTTTAAGGTCGATTTAGATACCCATTTGAGAGATAATCATGGAAACCTATTTTAATGAGACTTGGAGTTATTTTGTGTTGGTTGTGGAGCCTGATCTTCCAGATCTAGAGATATTATTCAGTCGTGTTTGTACCCTAGGTGTACTGTACACTCGTTCCCCCTGCTTTGGGATGTTTGTTGGCCAACAGTTTTTGGGACCCATGGTATTGGGTTAACCGTAGTATTTTCCCATGGTGTTTTTCCCCTATAAAAGAAAGCATTGTAACAAGGCTGTGTATGGTATTATAGAATTGTAACCAATCTTTGTGATTGTGTGAGAGAGACTGTGAGAGCATAAAGAGGAAGTGTAATACTTTTGTTGCAGGTTGTATCCCTTCATCTTTCTGAACTGTACTAAAAGGACTGATAATTGCTTTGTCGACTTATCCCATCATATGGGTGAACCATTTTATATCTATGTCTCTCTGTAATGTGTTTAATTGGTTTTGCATATTATTTAATGATTTAATTGTATATATGTTATTGCTCTGCGGTCCATTTTTCTAACAATTGGTATCAGAGCCAAAAGGTCTATTTGGCTAGTAAACTCGCCAGAAACAAGGGTTCCTGTTTCAAGTGGGAGCAATGGAGGAAGAGGGAAAGTTTAGGGTTGAGATATTTAATGGCCAAAACTATCAGTTATGGAAGATGCAAATGGAGGACTATCTGTACTAGAAGGATCTGTACCTCCTGTTAGGCGAAGAAGCAAAAGAATTGGTGTCTATGAAGGATGAAGAATGGGAGGTTCTTGACAGAAAGGAACTGGGAGAAATACAGCTGTGCCTAGCTTTGTCGATGGCTTTCAATATTTTGAAAGAAAATACAATGAAGGGCGTGATGAGCACATTGGATAAGATCTCCGAAAACCCTCGGCTTCCAACAAGGTATTTTCAATGAAGCGTTTATTTAATATGAAGATGTCGGAAGGTGGATTTGTTGCCGATCATTTAAATGAGTTTAATACACTTACCAGCTAGTTAAGTTTTGTAAATGTGAAATTTTATGATGAGTTTAGGGATCTTCTAATTTTGTGATCATTGCGAGAAAGCTGGAATAGCTTGGTCATGGATGTAAGTAACTATGTCCCTAGTTCAAACACTCTTAAGTTTAATGATGTTGTTGGTGTTATTCTTAGAGGAAATGTGAAGAAAAAGCATAGGTGAGACATCAGGTAATGCATTGATCATGGAGAGCAGAGGGAGACAAAATGAGAGAGGAAGGAGCCTAGGAAATCATGGCAAGTCTAAAAGGGCAGATCCAAGTCCATATTTGGAAAAATAGAGGGATAGAACTGTGGTAAGAAAGGACACCTAAAGAAAGACTGTAGAGCACCAAAGAAGAAAGGTGAGAGGCAATAAGAGACTACTCAGGAAGCGAATGTAGTAGGTGATGTGTTACAAGATGCTTTTATTCTTGCATTAGATAATACTAGTGATTACTGGGTAGTAGATTCAGGGCCTTCATGTCATGCTACATCCCATAGGAAATTATTCCATGATTATGTTCAAGGTGATTTTGGACATGTTTTATTAGGGGATGATGAACCATGTAAAATTGTTGGAAAGGGTAAGGTACGGATTAAGTTAAATAATGGAAGTGAATGGATGCTAAAAGATGTAATGCATATTCCTACTAGGAAAAGAAATTTGATCTCAACAGGTCAGTTGAGAGATAGTGGTTGTTTGTCTACATTTGGAGAAACGTGGTGGAAGATCACTAAAGGATCAATGGTAATAGCAAAAGGATATAGGATAGGTACGTTATATTTATGTCCTCATCATACTAATTATTCTATCTCTATAGCTTCCACAAAAACAAGTCCTACGTTGTGGCATCATAGGTGTGGCCACATGAATGAGAAGGGGATGCAGATTCTCCACTCAAGAAAACTGATTCCAAATCTGAAGCGTGTAAGTATGGAATTCTTGGATAATTGTGTTTATGGAAAATGTAAGAGAGTTAGATTTATCAGGGTTGGGAAACAAAAGAAGAGTAAGAAGTTAGATCTCGTCCACATAGATAGATGTATGGGGACCAACTCAGGTACAATCTCTTGGTGGTTCTCATTATTATGTTACTTTTATTAATGATGCAACTAGAAAAACTTGGGTTTATTGCATTAGACAGAAATCGGATGTGTTTGATACTTTTAAGAAGTGGAAAGCTTTGGCTGAGATGAGACAAGAAAAAGGTTGAAATGTATCAGATCTGATAATGGAGGTGAATACTGCAGTAAGGAGTTTGACAGTTACTACTTACACAATGGGATTCACAAAGAGAAGATAGTGCCTGGAAAACAAACAAGAAAATGGTGTGTCGGAAAGGATGAACAAAACGATAATGGAGCGTGTAAGGTGTATGAGATTGCATGCAGGGTTGTCCTTATAGTTTTGGGATGATGTTGTAAACAGTGTTGTTTATTTAATAAACAGAGGGCCTTCAAGCGCTTTGGATGGTGGGATTCCAGAGGAGGTATGGACATGTAAACAGGTAAAATACTCATTTCTGAGAACTTTTGGTTGTGAAGCATTTGTCCATATTCATAGATATGATAGAACAAAGCTTGAGGCTAAATCCAAGAAATGTACCTTTATTGGATACGAGGTTGATGATTTTGGTTATCCTTTGTGGGATTATGAAAAACAAAAAAATAATTAGGAGTAGAGATGTAGTATTCAATGAAAAGGTCATGTACAAAGATCAGTTGTAGGGAAAGAAAGTGGAAAAGGAAAACACAGAGTACACAGTGCTTGATGAAATCAAAGAATACGAAGTTCCAAAGGCACCAAAAAATCAAGAATAGAAGTAGGTACCTAAAACTCCTGCAACTGTAAGAAAATCTACCATGTTAAGTAGACCCCCTGAACGATTCTCTCCTTCACTGTATTATTTATTCATGACTGATTCTGGTGAATCGGAATGTTATGAAGAGGCAATGTAGGTAGAAACTAGAAAAAAGTGGGACCAAGGCATGAATGAGGACATGGACTCATTGGTAAGAAACCAGTCTTGGGATTTGGTCTAGTTACCTGCAGAAAAAAGGGAATTGCAAAATAAATGGGTTTACAGGTTGAAGGAAGGAGATGGAGGCAAGAAGCAGTACAAGGCTAGACTTTTTGTAAAGGGGTTTGCACAAAAGAAAGGTATAGACTTTAATGAAATATTTTCTCCTATTGTTAAAATGACTTCAATTAGAACTATTTTAAGTCTAGTGGCAATAGAAGATTTGCATCTTGAACAATTAGATGTAAAAACAACCTTTCTCCATGGGGATTTGGAGGAAGATATTTATATGCAGCAACCACATGGGTATGAGGTCAAAGGGAAAGAGAATTTGGTTTACATGTTGAATAAGAGCTTGTATGGCCTGAAGCAAGCTCCAAGGCAAGGGTATTTAAAATTTGATAAGTTTATGACATAACAAGGTTATGCTAGATGTCATTCTAACCACTGTGTTTATGTCAAGAGGCTAGATAATGGAAGATATATTGTCTTGTTATTATATGTGGATGACATGCTTGTTGCAGGGTCTAGCATGCAGGATATAAATATGCTCAAAAGGAAACTAGCTAAAACATTTGCGATGAAGTATTTGGGTGATGCAAAGCAAATCCTTGGTATGAGAATAACTGGAGACAGGAAAAATCACAAATTGACATTGTCTCAAGGTGGGTACATAGAAAAGGTGTTGCATAGGTTTAGAATACAGAATGCAAAACTAGTTAGTACACATTTAGCCATCCATTTCAAACTAAGTAAGGAGATGTGTCCAGAGACACAAGAAGAGATAGATTACATGTCCAAGATTCCCTATTCATCAATGGTTGGAAGCTTGATGTATGCCATGGTGTGCACAAGACCAGATATTGCACATGCAGTGGGAGTTGTGAGTAGGTATTGAATAACCTAGGTAAAGAGAATTGGAAAGAAGTACAGTGGATTCTCAGGTATTTGAGAGGTACCACTTCTCATGCATTGTGTTTGGGAGGTTTAGACACTGTTCTATAGGGATATGTTGATGCAGATATGGTCGGTGATAAAGACAGCAGGAGGAGCACCACATGGTATGTGTTTATTGTGGGTGGAACAACAATAAGTTGGATTTCAAAAATGCAACAGGTCATTGCACATTCAACAATGGAAGCAGAGTATGTTGCTACTACAGAGGCTAGTAAGGAGAAGCTTTAGTTGCAGAGGTTCATGGAACAATTGGGTAAGAAGCAAGAGAATAGTAGGTTGTATAGTGACAGCCAAAGTTCCATTCATATTGCGAATAACTCAGCCTTTCATTCAAATACTAAACATATACAACTCAAGTACCACTTCGTAAGATCTATTTTAGATGAAGAACTGTTAAAATAGGAAAAGATACATACTAGCCAGAATCCTACAGACATATTGACAAAGGGAGTAACCAGAGAGAAACTGAGTTCCTGCTCATTTTATGTTGGCCTTCAAGAATGAAGGTGAAAATAAGAAATTTTCCAAGTCCAAGGTCCAGAGCATAGTCCAACAAGTGCAGTAGCTGTGGAGTTGCTGTGACTAGTCTCCAAGTGGGATATTATTGGTTGTGGAGCCTAATATTCCAGATCCAGAGATATTATTTAGTCATTTTTGTACCCCAGGTGTACTGTACACTCGTTCCACCTGCTTTGGGATGTTTGTTGGCCAATATTTTTGCGAACCCATGGTATTGGGTTAACTGTAGTATTTTCCCATGGTATTTTTCCCCTATAAACAAAAGCATTGTAACATGGTTGTGTATGGTATTGTAGCATTGTAAACAATCTCTGCCATTGTGTGAGAGAGACTGTGAGAGCATGAAGAGGAAGTGTAGCGTTTTTGTTGTAGGTTGTATCCCTTCATCTTTCAGGACTGTAATAAAAGAACTGGCAATTTCTTTGTAGACATATCCCATCGTTTGGGTGAACCACGTTATATCTGCGTCTCTTTGTAATGTGTTTAATGTGTTTTGCATCTTGTTTAATGATTTAACTATATATATGTTATTGCTCTGCGGTCCTATTTTCTAACATTTTGGCCCTAGTTCAAGGTTGGTCAAACCGAGGTTGAATTGAATATGCATTTTTGTCGACTTTCTGGGAATTGAGTTTTGAAAGTGGATTTAGGTACCCACTTGAGAGATAAGCATGGACACCTATTTTTATGAGATTTGGAGCTATTTTGGCCCTCGTTCAAGGCTAGCAAAACCAAGGTTGAAAATATGCACTTTTGTTGACTTTCTTGGAATTGAGTTTCGAAAGTGGATTTACGTACACATTTGAGAGATAAGCATGGACACCTATTTTTATGAGAATTGGAGTTATTTTGGCCGTTGTTCAATGTTGGTCAAACCAAGGTTGAAAATATGCACTTTTGTCGACTTTTTCGAAATTGAAATAATAAAGCATATTTAGATACCCATTTGAGAGATAAGCATGGACACCTATTTTTATGAGATTTGGAGCTATTTTGGCCCTTGTTCAAGGTTTGTCAAACCATGGTTGAAAATATGCACTTTCGTCGACTTTCTTGCAATTAAAATTTTAAAGTAGATTTAGATACCCATTTGAGAGATAAGGATGGACACCTATTTTTATGAGATTTGGAGCTATTTTGGAACTCATTCAAGGTTGGTGAAACCAACGTTGAAAATATGCACTTTTGTCGACATTATCGGAGTTGAGTTTTGAAAGTGGATTTAGGTACCCATTTCAAAGATAATCCTGGATACCTATTTTTATCATATTTGGAGCTATTTTGGCCCTCGCTCAAGGTTGGTCAAACCAAGGCTAAAAAATATGCACTTTTATCGACTTTCTCGGTATTGAGTTTTGAAAGTGGATTTAGGTACCCATTTGAAAGATAAGCATGGACACCTATTTTTATCATATTTGGAGCTATTTTGGCTCTTGTTAAAGGTTGGTCAAACCAAGTTTGAAAATATGCACTTTTATCAACTTTCTTCGAATTGAGTTTTTAAAATGGATTTAGGTACCCATTTGAGAGATAAGCATGGACAACTATTTTTATGAGATTTGGAGATATTTTGGCCTCCGTTCAAGGTTGGTCAAATCGAGGTTGAAAATATGCTATGTTATCTACTTTATTGGAATTGAAATTATCAAGTAGATTTAGATACCCATTTGAGAGATAAGCATGGACACCCATTTTTATGATATTTGGATCTATTTTGGCCCTCATTCAAGGTTGGTCAAACAAACGTTGAAAAGATGCACTTTTGTCTACTTTCTCAAAATTGAGTTTTGAAAGTGGATTTAGGTACCCATTTGAGAGATAAGAATGGACACCTATTTTATGATAGTTGGAGTTATTTTGGCCCTCGATTAAGGTTGGTCAAAGCAAAGTTGAAAATATCAACTTTTTTTACTTTCTCGAAATTGAAATTTGAAAGTGGATTGATGTACCCATTTGAGATATAAGGATGGACACCTATTTTTATGAGATTGGGAGCTATTTTGTCCCTCGTTTGACGTTGGTCAAACCAAGCTTGAAATATCCACTTTTGTCGACTTTTTTGGAATTGACATTTGAAAGTGGATTTAGGTACCCCTTTGAGACATAAGCATGGATACCTATTTTTATGAAATTTGGAGATATTTTGGCCCTCGTTCAAGGTTGGTCAAACCAAGGTTGAAACGATGCACTTTTGTCGACTTTCTCGTAATTGAGTTTTGAAAGCAGATTTAGCTACCCATTTGAGAAATAAGCATGGAAACCTACTTTTATGAGATTTGGAGCTATTTTTACGCTCATTTAAGGTTGGTCAAACCAAGGTTGAATTGAATATGCACTTTTGTTGACTTACTGTGAATTGAGTTTTGAACCCATTTGAGAGATAAGCATTGACACTTATTTTTATGAGATTTCGAGCTATTTTGGCCCTCGTTCAAGGTTGGCCAAACATAGGTTGAAAAAATGCACTTTTCTTTTTCTAAATTTCTGTGGTGGTAAGTTATGGATGTTTTCGGATAAACCACAGTATTGAAATGACTAAGTCGACGTTTCGGATCCATATTAGGATTCATCATTTCAATATTGTAGTTTCTCTGACAACATCCATAAAATGCACTTTTGTGGACTTTCTTGGAATTGAGTTTTGAAAGAGGATTTAGGTACCCATTTGAGAGATAAGCATGGACACCTATTTTTATAAAATTTGGAGCTATTTTGGCCCTCGTTCATGGTTAGTCAAACCAAGGTTGAAAATACGCACTTTTGTCGATTTTCTCCGTATTCAAATTTGAAAGTTGATTTAGTTACCCATTTTAGAGATAAGCATGGACACTTATTTTTATGAGAATTGGAGGTATTTCAGTCCTCATTCAAGTTGGTCAAACCAAGGTTGAAAATATCCACCTTTTTCGAATTTCTCAGAATTGAAATTTGAAAGTGGATTTATGTACCCATTTAAGAGATAAGCATGCACATTTATTTTCATGATATTTGAAGTTATTTTGGCCCTCATTTAAGGTTGGTCAAACCAAGGTTGAAAATATGCACCTTTGTCGACTTTATCAAAATTGAGTTTTGAAATTGGAAATAGGTACCCATTTGACAGATAAGCATGGACACCTATTTTTATGAGATTTGGAGCTATTTCGGCCGTCGTTCAAGGTTGGTCAAACCAAGGTTGAAAAAATGCACTTTTTTCGACTTTCTTGGAATTGAGTTTTGAAAGTGAATTTAGATACCCATTTGAGACATAAGCATGGACACCTTTCCTTATGACATTTGAAGCTATTTTGGCCCTTGTTTAAGGTTGGTCAAACCAAGGTTCCAAAGATGCACTTTTGTCAACTTTATCGGAATTGAGTTTTGAAAGTGGAATTAGGTACCCATTTGATAGATAAGCATGGACACCTATTTTTATGAGATTTGGAGCTATTTTGGCCCTCGTTCAGGTTGGTCAAACCAAGGTTGAAAAGATGCACTTTTGTTGGCTTTCTCAAAATTGAGTTTTGAAAGTGGATTTAGGTACCCATTTGAGAGGTAAGCGTGGACACCAATTTTTATGAGATTTGGAGCTATTTTTCCCCTGGTTAAAGGTTGGTCAAACCAAGGTTGAAAATATACTCTTTTTTTGACTTTCTTAGAATTGAAATTTTAAAGTAGATTTAGATGCCCATTTGAGAGATAAGCATGGACACCTATTTTTATCAGTTTTGGAGATATTTTAGCCCTCATTCAAGGTTGGTGAAACGAATGTTGAAAAGATGCACTTTTGTCGATTTTCTCGGACTTGAGTTTTGAAAGTGGATTTAGGTATACATTTGAGAGATAAGAATCGAAACCTATTTTTATTCGATTGGAGCTATTTTGGACCTTGTTCAGGGTTGGTCAAACCAAGGTTGAAATATGAACTTTTTTGAATTTCTCAGAATTTAAATTTTAAAGTAGATTTAGATACCAATTTGAGAGGTAAGCATGGACACCTATTTTTATGAGATTTGGAGCTATTTTGGCCCTCGTTCAAGGTTGGTCAAACCAATATTCAAAATGTGCACTTTTGTCAACTTTCTCACAATTGAAATTTGAAATTCGATTTAGGTACTCATTTTAGAGATAAGCATGGACACCTATTTTTATGAGATTTGGAGGTATTTTGGCCCTTGTTCAAGGTTGGTCAAACCAAGGTTGAAAATATCCACTTCTGTTGACTTTCTCGGAATTGAAATTTCAAAGTTGATTTATGTACCCATTTGAGAGATATGCATGGACACCTATTTTTATGATATTTGGAGTTATTTTGGACCTCATTCAAGGTTGGTGAAACCAACGTTGAAAATGTGCACTTTTGTCGACTTTATCGGAGTTGAGTTTTGAAAGTGGATTTAGGTACCCATTTGAGAGATAAGCATGGACACCTATTTTTATGAAATTTGGATCTATTTTGGCCCTCGTTCATGGTTAGTCAAACCAAGGTTGAAAATATGCACTTTTGTTGACATTCTCGGTATTCAAATTTGAAAGTTGATTTAGGTACCCAATTTAGAGATAAGCATGGAGACTTATTTTTATGAGAATTGGAGGTATTTCGGTCCTCATTCAAGTTGGTCAAACCAAGGTTGAAAATATCCACTTTTTTTTACTTTCTCGGAATTGAAATTTGAAAGTGGATTTATGTACCCATTTAAGAGATAAGCATGCACACTTATTTTTATGAGATTTGAAGCTATTTTGACACTCGTTTAAGGTTGGTCAAACCAAGGTTGTTAACATGCACCTTTGTCAACTTTATCAAAATTGAGTTTTGAAACTAGAATTAGGTACCCATTTGACAGATAAGCATGGACACCTATTTTTATTAGATTTGGAGCTATTTCGGTCATCATTCAAGGTTGGTCAAATCAAGGTTGAAAAAATGCACTTTTTTTGACTTTCTTGGAATTGAGTTTTGAAAGTGAATTTAGGTACCCATTTGAGACATAAGCATGGACACCTTTTTTTATGACATTTGAAGCTATTTTGGCCCTCATTTAAGGTTGGTCAAACTAAGGTTGAAAAGATGCACTTTTGTCGACTTTATCAGAATTGAGTTTTGAAAGTGGAATTAGGTACCCATTTGACAGATAAGCATGGACACCTATTTTTATGATATTTGGAGCTATTTTGGCCCTCCTTCAAGGTTGGTCAAACCAAGGTTGAAAAGATGCACTTTTGTCGACTTTCTCGAAATTGAGTTTTGAAAGTGGATTTAGGTACCCATTTGAGAGGTAAGCGTGGACACCGATTTTTATGAGATTTGGAGCTATTTTGCCCCTCGTTCAAGGTTGGTCAAACCAAGGCTGAAAATATACTCTTTTTTTTACTTTATCAGAATTGAAACTTTAAAGTAGATTTAGATGCCCATTTGAGAGATAAGAATGGACACCTATTTTTATCAGTTTTGGAGCTATTTTGGCCCTTGTTCAAGGTTGGTCAAATGAATGTTGAAAAGATGCACTTTTGTCGATTTTCTCGGACTTGAGTTTTGAAAGTGGATTTAGGTATACATTTGAGAGATAAGAATCGAAACCTATTTTTATGAGGTTTGGTGCTATTTTGGACCTTGTTCAAGGTTGGTCAAACCAAGGTTGAAATATGAACTTTTTGGAATTTCTCAGAATTTACATTTTAAAGTAGATTTAGATACGAATTTGAGAGGTAAGCATGGACACCTATTTTTATGAGATTTGGAGCTATTTTCGCCCTCGTTCAAGGTTGGTCAAACCAATGTTCAAAATGTGTACTTTTGTCAACTTTCTCACAATTGAAATTTGAAATTCAATTTAGGTACTCATTTTAGAGATAAGCATGGACACCTATTTTTATGAGATTTGGAGGTATTTTGGCCCTTGTTCAAGGTTGGTCAAACCAAGGGTGAAAATATCCACTTTTTTCGACTTTCTCGGAATTGAAATTTGAAAGTTGATTTATGTACCCATTTGAGAGATACGCATGGACACCTATTTTTATGAGATTTGGAGCTATTTTGTCCTGCATTCAAGGTTGGTCAAACTAAGGTTGAAAGATTCACTTTTGTCGACTTTCTTAAAATTGAGTTTTGAAAGTGGATTTAGGTACCCATTAGAGAGATAAGCATGGATACCTTGTAACATACCCAAATGACCTGATAGAATGCACATATATATAGACATAAAAAAAAAATTGAATATAAAGTCTTTCACAAGAATTTCTGCTATAACAATTCAACCTTCAGCTGAAAAAGTAAACAACCTTAATTTTTGCAAATTTAAATCCACGTCTGTAACCAGAATTTTGTTTTTGGTTTTCGCAATAAAATCGAATTTCCTGACTTCGACCTTCTGCTGCGGACTTCAAGAATTGTAAAACTTATCACACGCCGAAATCTTTTATCCACATTTCCACCTTCCTCTTTCCTCCTTTATTCCTTCTATTACACATAAATCTCGTCACCATCATGTGTTGAGAGCCCAAACATCAACAATTCCCCTGAAATCCCAAATTGTGAAGTTGAGTACTAGCCCAAACTCTGATTTTGCATATGAAAGTCTAGCACCGCCTTTTTCCTTAATGCAAGAGGCGTTACCTTTTTGAGTAATGCCTATTGTCTCTTGACAATAAGCGGTGCCACCACTTTCTTCCTTTAATCAAGGAGTGGTTCCACCTTGGTAACTCTCTGTCATAGTGGAAGAAAAGCGGTGCCTAAGGTAAAGAGTGAAAAAGAGAATATTCCACGAAGCTTATCAAAGGAAGACTTCGTGGTACCCTCATCCCTACTCTTGAGGACCACTTGGACTCAAGATCCATCCTTTTGGGATCTCCCTTCCACCTCACCCACGATTTACTCAACCATCCCTATCCTCCTAAGGCCTATAAAATTTGGATCATACCCCATGGTTGAAAAAGAGAAAAGTTATGCTGCATAATTGAGATTCTGGCCTAATCTAGGGTGAGTGTAGGAGGAGTAAGTTGAATATTTTGAGGGAAAGTCATGTCATGTGAAGGAGCATGACAACACTAAGGATAAGGTTGCAAGATTTATTCTTCATTATTAATAAAAAGTTGGTTCCTTTCCCGTAAAATGTGTTATGTTTGAATCATTTCATTTTACTACTGGATTCCTTAGTCACTAGTATAGAACTGTAGATTATGTTCTGGTACCTTTGATTTTTCTTTTCTACTTGATGTGATTATTTAGGTACACAATGGAGATTAATCACCATAGGAGACACTTACATCATACTGTAGAACAACCAAAGGATTCCTTCTAGATATATACAAGCTCTAGGGGAAGTCTTCCATCCTTATTATTTACCCATTTTTTCTATATCTGAACCATTCATACTATAGGAATAACTCTTGTCCACAAGAGGTGCAATATTCCTAGCAACAAATCTGGCGACTCCACTGGGGAAGATATTTCAACACATCTAATCTTCCTTGGTTCTCAAACTCTTGTCTGAAATCCAAACTTGAACTTTTCAGTGATCAGATCCACTAGCTATTCTAGTGAGATCTTGGTTCGGTATAACTAGATATTCTCAAATCTGAGTCATTTCTACATTTTGTACTTAGTATTCCTATTAAATTCATGCATTAGAGGAAATTTGAACTCAAAATGGGCCTTTCAACTCTAATTCAAGTTCCATTTCATCATGTATTAGCCAATAAAATTGCTTTAGATTTGAAATACCATATAGGTATTACAAATTTTTTTAATATAAATTTGGGGATATGTGTCATAAAAAAAACCTACTTTTTCGTTTGTATTTTTGACATATCTCCCCATGTTTTTAATCAAATTTCGATCGGGAGAGCTCGTTTGATATGGAATTAAATTTTGCATCCAACGAGTATGCACTCGACATAATTTTGACGGTCCCTGCTACCCCAAAAACAAGAAATACCTGAAAAAACGTGATGATGACAATATCACATTTTTCAGGTATTTCTTGTTTTTGGGGTAGTGGGGTCTGTTAAAAGTATGCCAAGTGGATACTTGTTGGATGCGAAATTTAATTCCACATCGAACGATCTCTCATGATTGAAATTTAAGTAAAAACACAGGGAGATATGTCGAAAATACAAACAAAAAAGTAGTTTTTTTCTTTTCTTCCTCCAAAATTAATAAATGTTATTTTATTATTTTAACTATTATTTTATTAATTTTTTTTAGGAGGCCCATTTTGAGTTGAAATTTCCTCTAATTATTTGATGCCAATATTACAATACCTAACTTTCTCTTTTTCTCATTCTTTTGGTTTTTTCATCTACATCAGTCACCACACATGCATAGAGGACAATAAGTGGTGCCACCTCCCCTGCTCAGTAGTCATTAAGCGGATCCATTGCTCTGTCACAGTGGACAAAAGGAGGTGATGAGATGGTAATTCTCTATCATCAATACTCATCAAGTGGTACTAGGTAGGTCTTTTACACCTATGTGATTTCAAAGATAAATTGATTTTTTCTTTCTATTTTGTGTGTTTTGGGGCTTTACGCTTAAGATATGGACTATTTAATTCAGAGTCTAATATGTGGTAAATACTTGCTTTGATTTGGTTGAAAGAGATAGGTTACATTCATTGTTTTAGCTGCTTGTATGCTTGGTTTGATTTTAAAAAGGAGTGCTTGGAAGTTAGCTGAGTTAGATATCGTTTTACTTCTTGATCAAAATTAAAAGGAAGCTTTGCTTGTTGACTTTCACTTTCGTTCTTTGTTAGTTTATGAAATACTTATTTTTTCTTCTAATTAAAAGGAAAAATTTTGTTGAGATTTGATTATATTTTTTATTAAGGATGAATTGTTGGACCTCTGATTACCCTCATAAGCATTCATATATCCATGTTCTTCTTTCTATACACTCTTGTCTCGTCAAAAGAAAAAATAAATAATAGTTTTAAGTTATATCTTTTCATTTTTGAAAAAAATTGAAAAAGTGCTTAGTGTGAATTTTAGTGCTATTGTCTTTCTTTTTAGGAAAAGATATATCGCTTTGTTCTTGTTTTCAAAGATCAATTTATAAGTGTGTTGCATGTTTGTATTTTTGGAAAGAAAAATTCAGTGTGACTGTTTGGGAAAATATTTTTGTTTTGGAAATAGAATTGAAACACTCTCTCCTTCCCGTAAACAGGGCATAATTTGAATGGTAAAGTGAAAAATGTGCATCCCATATTGCATGGTTTTATATTTTTGTACACATTCCATCCATCCACCTAACCGTTCAAGATAAAATTAATGACATCTTTAGGCTAAATTTTTTATTAATTTGAGTGATAGGATAGAGACGTGTTCCGACGTCTTTAAACATAGGAGTTTTCGTTATTTTCCTGCACTACAACCCGAGAAATCTGTGGTTCTTCCATGTACCATCGGTATATAGAAAAACCTTCCACGTACCCTTGAGGTATATCAAAATGTACTTCACATACTCGATTGTATATCAGAAGGCCCCTTTTGAACGGTTGTGCATTAGATAGCACTAACACAGATTTGAGCTACCATGTACCTTGCGTATATCGAGAGACTCTTCTAAGATTCCCTAAACCATTTAAGAAAAACCCTTTCGGTCATCTTGACAATGCAATACACCAAGAACAACACTCAGGGAGACTACTACACAAGTACTGTCCAAGTAATCGGGTATTCAGGAAAGGGACTATCCCAGTCCTCCTTATCGTGCTTTACTGTTCAACCCTGAAGTATATAACAAGTTGCAAAGACTTGATAATCATAGTGAGGAATCAAATTTTATTAGCCCCTCTTGTCACTTAAGTTTTCTTGTGGCCTTTAGCTTGTGTAGGAGAGGTTCTGTGTGTTATTTCTAGTTTTCAAACCCTACGTTGGGTTTTTAGTGACCAGCAATTTGGCTAAGCTTCCTTTGAGACGATTCAAAAGGGCTCAACGCTTACCACCTAATTTTCCTCCTGTTGCAGGAGAAAGACTAATGGAAGCCACTGACAAAGGAGCCACAAATGATTCTCATGTGGAAGAGAATCCAACTATGGAAGTGGGGGAAGAATTCACGACATACGACAACGCCTTCATCGAAAAACCTCCTATGGATGACACCGCTTTCCATTTTCCAATGGAAGGTCATGTTGGTTCATTAAATTGGGTTGATCACCCATCAAATGATACCGAGGGGACAGACTATGGCCCTAATGCTCTGTTTTGGAGAACCTCTATGGGTCAAGCAATTTCCCAATTTGAGTTTAATATACCATCCTTTGTTAACCCTTCACTAAGTTAGGAGATGTATCCAAGGAGGATGGACCATTTACAAAAAATTTCAAGAAATACTAGTGAACATCATTGCTTTGCCTCTTCCTCTTAAAGAAATCATGTCATCTCTTTTACCCTGTCTTTCAGAATCAGTCCCTTCTGGATATGGTTCACTCTCAATGTCTCAAGCTACTCATAGTTTTTCATCACCATCTCAAGGATCGGTAATTCCTGATCTAGGCCAACCCTCCAACCTTGTCACTATGGTTCAAAATCATGGGTCTTCTTCTGGTCCTCTTGTATCTTCTACCACTAGAGGGAAACCTCCATCTCAAGTTGTGTCAATAGTCAGTCGAGTCACATCCATTACAAGACATACCCCTGCTGTAGGAAAGTCACCAGTTGTAGTCCCTCCCACAAAAACCAAAGCGCTTATTCCCCCTTCTAGTATGGGCCAACCCTCAGGGGTACAACCTGCTATAAATTAACCTTCTTCGGGATATACTCACCCAAGAAATATACCATCTATAAGTACTGTAAAATTTCAACCTACGTCTATAGGAATGGTATATCCTAGTATGCCTTACCCTAGGAACATGTTTACACCTTGGGGACAACCCAATTGGTCTTATATGCATATTCCTGGGGGGATACCTATTAATGCTATAGGATATGCTGGCCCACCTTTTGGGGGACCACCTAATGGAGGCCCTCTTGGTGGAGGCCCACCAGGTGGGGGGGCACCTAGCGAAGGTTCTCCTACTAGAGGTACACCTTATAGAGGACCTCCTCCTAATGAACCACCTTCTGGGGGGTACCTCCTGGAGGGCCACAACCCTATGGGGGGGCACCACCTGGAGGCCCACCTTTTGGAGGACCACCTTTCTGGGGTCCACTTGGTGGAGGGCCACCTGGTGGAGTCCCACCTAGCAGAGGACCACCACCTGGAGGAAACCCTCCTCCCGGAGGCCCACCTCCATCTAATGGATCTTTAAGAGGATCATCTGCAAGTCAAAAAATTTGACAAGCGGTGTATCAATCATCCTATGGTCATACTATTATACCAATGCCTTATCAATACTACCAATATGTTCAACCTAATCGAAAACTTCATTTTTTGGCAATTTTAGATTTTCCTTATTTGTCTAAGTTGATTAATGACCCCATTCATCATAACCCTTCATGGCCAATAATTCTAGTAAAGTTACCATCATATATTCCGAAATTTGATGGGAAGCAGGGGAAGACCCCAAAAATCATGTTATGACCTTCCATCTATGGTGTTCTTCCAACTTCTTAATGGATGATTCTTTCTCTTTAAGTATTTTTCAGTGAACTTTGACTGGTATAGCTGTGAAATGGTACATTGAACTTCCACAACCTTTGTTTGTATACTTTAGTGCATTGGTGACAGTTTGTCTAACTCATTTCCAACTTCCCATTTGTCACAAAACGAGTACAGATATTTTGACATCCCTTCATCAAAATACCTCTACACATATTTCAGATCATATCCATGAATGGAGGAGACGACGAAGACTTATTAAGGCCCCTATTCTCGATCATCTATTGGCAGATTGGTTCATGAAATCCTTATTGCCTCCCATTTCCCTATATGTGGCTATGGGTGGTGCTAATACTAAAGATAATTCTATCAGTCATGCTTAGTATCTGGACTTGGTTTATTCCCAGTTTGAAACTATGTATGACCTAATTCCTCAAGCTGCTCTCCCTAGCACTGACCCTACTAAGCCACCAACAGAAACTCCTATTGATGGGGTTGTCGGTTCAATCCATCCCTCATAAGTAGCTAATCCTACCAAGAAATAGAGTACTTCCGCTACTACTCCCTCTCCTCCTACGGTTTCCGCCGAGGTGAATGCTATCCAAAGTACACAAACAACCGTTAATAAGGAGAAAGGTAAAGGGGAAAATAAGAAACCTGAAAACCAATAGGAGAATCCCAAGGCTACGGCCTCAGAGAATGATAATAAAGGAAAGAGTAAGGCTATGTATCCATGTCTATTATTTGGTGATGACCACTTCACGAAGGAGTTCCCTCGTCAAGATGAGATTAGTAAATATTTAAAGAGTAACCCTACACCTGTAGTTCTTATCGACCCTTTTCCATCTCAACAACAATTGATAGACCATATGTATAGTCAAGGACCCTCTAATTTGACAGAATAAATCATCAAGATGTCCTTAGAAACTATTATCTTGAATACTCGTAGTTAGTCATATGACAAGCCTCCAGAGAAGAAGGATGAGAATCCTTCTCCCAAGAAAACTCCTTTCACTAGTTCTCCTCCATCTTTGCCTAATGGTCCCCTTGTGATCAAGATACATAATCTTGATTTAATTTTTCATCCACCCAAGAGTACCTTCAGGAATTCTATTTTTAATCCAAATTCTTAAGCTGCACAATTCTACAACATCGTTGAAGATTTAGCTCAAGCACCTTGTGCAATGTCTACCTTGGAGGTGCTCCAAAGTTGTCCCAAACAATGAAAAAACTTGTTGACTACATTAGGGGCATTAGACCCAGACAACACCAAATTGATTCACTTTAATGTGGAGAAATATAAGTCTAGATTACCCCACCAGCTCACTTTTCAAATTGTGATAAGAGTAGTTGGGAGAAAGGTCCATAGGACCGTTTTGGATGAGGGAGATTCCACCTCAGTTTTATCTATGGCTTATTGGAGATCCATTGGTTCTCCCAAACTCATGAAGTCCCCCACAACCTTAAAATATTTCAATGGACGAGGTTTCCAACCTCATGGTCTGTTACCAGCCCTTTCGTTCGAGCTTGAGGGTAATATTTTTTCCATTCAGGTGGAGGCAGTCAATGCCCCGTTGGAATACAATCTTCTATTGGGGAGAAACTGGTTTTATGCTATGACAGTTTTCGCTTTGATAGTATTTCAAAATCTCCAATTCCCTCATTTGGGGAAGATTGTGACCATTGATCAACTTGATTTTTTCTCACTAGATGTTTCTACCCCCACTACAAATAACATCGCTATGTTAGATCAATCCCCTCCTCCTTATCAGTAACTTTCTCGAAATTGAATTTTTAAAATAGATTTAGATACCCATATGAGAGATAAGCATGGAGACCTATTTTTATGAGATTGGAAGCTATTTGGACAGTCCTTTAATGTTGGTAAAACCAACATTGAAAATATACACTTTTGTCGACTTTCTCGAAAATGAGTTTTGAAGGTGGATTTAGGTACCCATTTGAGACATAAGTGTGGACACCTAGTTTTATGAGATTTGGACTTATTTTGGCCCTCGTTCAAGGTTGCTCATTAGAGGAAATTTGGGGTCCAAAATGGGCCTTATAAGAAAATGTGCCAACAATAAGTTCTTGTGAGTTGGAATTCAAGAACCAATAGAATTTCAATAAAATGAGTCAACCATAATGGTTGAATTGACATATTTGTCATAAAAAAAAACTACTTTTTGTGTTCGTATGTTCGACATATCTCCCTGTGTTTTTACTCAAATTTCGATCGGGAGAGCTCGTTGGATGCAGAATTTCATTCTGCATCCAACAAGTACCCACACTACATACTTTTGATGGACACTACTTTCCCAAAAACAAGAAATACCTGGAAAACGTGATTCGGAGCTATTTTTTATGGAGACCTGTTTTTATGAGATTTGGAGCTATTTTTTCCCTCATTCAAGGTTCGTCAAACGAGGTTGAAAATATTCACTTTTGTCAACTTTCTTGGAATTGAAATTTTAAAGTAGATTTAGATACCCATTTGAGAGATAAGCATGGACACCTATTTTTATGAGATTTGGAGCTATTTTGGCCCTCATTCAAGGTTTGTCAAACCAAGGTTGAGAAGATGCATTTTTGTCAAATTTCTCGAAATTGAGTTTTGAAAGTTGATTTAGTTACCCATTTGATGGATAAGCATGGACACCTATTTTTATGATATTTGGAGATATTTTGTCCCTCCTTCTACGTTGGTCAAAACAAGGTAAAAAATATGCACTTTTGTCGACTTTCTCATAATTGAGTTTCGAAAGTGGATTTAGGTAGCCATTTGAGAGATAAGCATGGCAAACTATTTCTATGAGATTTGGAGCTATTTTGGCCCTCGTTCAAGGTTGGTTAAACAAAGGTTTCAAATATGCACTTTTGTAGACTTTCTCGGAATTGAGTTTTGAAAGTGGATTTAGATACCCATTTGAGAGATAAGCATGGATGCCTATTTTTATGAGATTTGGAGTTATTTTCACCCTCGTTCAAGGTTGGTCAAACCAAGGTTGAAAAGATGCACTTTTGTCAACTTTCTCAGAATTGAGTTTTGAAAGTGGATTTAGGTACCCATTTGAGAGATATGCATGGACAACTATTGTTATGAGATTTGGAGTTATTTTGGTACTTGTTCAAGGTTGGTAAAACCAAGGCTAAAAAGATGCACTTTTGTCGACTTTCTCATAATTGAGTTTTGAAAGTGGAATTAGGTACCCATTTGAGAGATAAGCATCGACACCTACTTTTATGAGATTTGGAGCTATTCCAACCCTTGTTCAAATGTTGGTCAAACCAAGGTTGAAAATATGCACTTTTGTCGACTTTCTCGTAATTAAGTTTTGAAAGCGGATTTAGTTACCCATTTAAGAGATAAGCATGGAGACCTATTTTTATGTTATTTGGAGTTATTTTGGCCCTCGTTCAAGGTTGGTTAAAGCAAGGTTGAATATATGCACTTTTGTCGACTTTATCGGAATTGTAATTTTAAAGTAGATTTACATACCCATTTGAGAGATAAGCATGGACACGTATTTTTATGATATTTGGAGCTATTTTGTCCCTCATTAAAGGTTGGTCAAACCAAGGTTGAAAAGATGCACTTTTGTCGACTTTCTTGGAATTGACTATTGAAAGTTGATTTAGGTACCCATTTGAGAGATAAACATGGATACCTATTTTTATGATATTTTGAGTTATTTTGTCCCTCGTTGAAGGTTGGTCAAACCAAGGATGAAAATATGCACTCTTGTTGACTTTTTCGAAATTGACATTTTAAAGTAGATTTTGATACTCATTTGAGAGTTAAGCATGGGCACCTATTTTTTTAAGATTTGTAGCTATCTTGGACATCGTTCAACGTTGGTCAACCGAACATCGAAAAGATGGACTTTTGTCGACTTTCTCGGAATTGAGTTTTGAAAATGGATTTAGGTACTAGTTTGAGAGATATGCATGGACACCTATTTTTATGAGATTTCAAGTAAATTTTGTTCTCATTCAAGGTTTTTCAAGCCAAGGTTGAAAATATGCACTTTTGTCAACTTTCTGGGAATTGAGTTTTGAAAGTGGATTTAGGTACCCATTTGAGAGATAAGCATGGACACCTATTTTTATGAGATTCAGAGCTATTTTGGCCCTTATTCAAGGTTGGTCAAACCAAGGTTGAAAAGGTTCACTTTTGTCAACTTTCTTGGAATTGAGTTTTGAAAGTGAATTTAGGGACCCATTTGAGAGATAAGCATGCACACCTTTTTTTATGAGATTTGGAGCTATTTTGGCCCTTGTTCAAGATTGGTCGAACCAAGGTTGAAAATATGCACCTTTTTTAACTTTCTCCTAATTGAGTTTTGAAAGTAGATTTAGATATGAATTTGAGAGATAAGCATGGACACCTATTTTTATGAGATTTGGAGCTATTTTGGCCCTCGTTCAAGGCTAGTCAAACCAAGGTCGAAAATATGCACTTTTGTCAACTTTATCAGAATTGAATTTTGTAAGTGGATTTACGTCCCAATTTGAGAGATAAGCATGGACACCTATTTTTATGAGATTTGGAGATATTTTGGCCCACGTTCAAGGTTGGTCAAACCAATGTTGAAAAGATGGACACCTATTTTTATGAGATTTAGACCTTTTTTGTTTTTTTTTTCAAGGTTGCTCAAACCAAGGTTGAAAATATGCACTTTTGTAAACTTTCTCGGAATTGAGTTCTTAAAGTGGATTTAGGTACCCATTTGGGAGATAAGCACCAAACCCTAGTTTTACGAGATATCGATCTATTTTGTCCCTCGTTCAAGTTTGGTCAAACCAAGGTTGAAAATAGCACTTTTGTTGACTTTCTCGTAGCTATTTTGGCCCTCGTTCAAGGTTGGTCAAACCATGGTTGAAAAGATACAAATTTGTCGAATTTCCTGCCATTGAGTTTTTAAAGTGGATTTAGGTACCCATTTGAGAGATAAGCACGACCACCTATTTTTATGAGATTTGGAGCTATTTTGGCACTCGTTCAAGGTTGGTCAAACCAAGGTTGAAAATATCCACTTTTGTCGACTTTCTAGGAATTCAAATTTTAGAGTAGATTTAGATACGCATGGACACATATATTTATGAGATTTGGTGCTATTTTGGCCCTTGTTCAAGGTTGGTCAAACCAACATTTAAAATATGCACCTTTGTCAACTTTCTCGGAATTGAGTTTTGTAAGTCGATTTAGATACCCATTTGAGAGATAACGATGGAAACCTATTTTTATGATATTTGGAGCTATTTTGGCCCTCGTTCAAGGTTTGTCAAACCAAGGTTGAAGATATGCTATTTGTCAACTTTCTCGGAATTGAGTTTTGAAATTGGATTTAGGTACCCATTTCAGAGATAAGCGCGGACACCAATTTTTATGAGATTTATAGTTATTTTGGCGCTCATTCAAGGTTGGTCAAACCAAGGTTTAAACTATTCACTTTTGTCTACTTTCTCGGAATTGAAATGTTAAAATAGATTTAGATACCCATTTAAGAGATAAGCATGGACACTTATTTTTATGACATTTGGAGCTATTTTGGCCCTCGTTCAAGGTTTGTCAAACCAAGGTTGAGAAGATGCACTTTTGTCTAATTTCTCAGAATTGAGTTTTGAAAGTTGATTTAGGTACCCATTTGATAGATAAGCATGGACACCTATTTGTATGATATTTGGAGCTATTTTGTCCCTCCTTCCAAGTTGGTCAAAACAAGGTAAAAAAATGCACTTTTGTCGACTTTCTCAGAATTGATTTTTTAAAGTGGATTTAGGTAGCCATTTGAGAGATAAGCATGGAAAATTATTTCTATGAGATTTGCAGCTATTTTGGCCCTCGTTCAAGGTTGGTCAAACAAAGGTTTCAAATATGCACTTTTGTAGACTTTCTCAGAATTGAGTTTTGAAAGTGGATTTAGATACCCATTTGAGAGATAAGCATGGATGCCTATTTTTATGATATTTGGAGTTATTTTGGCCCTCATTCAAGGTTGGTCAAACCAAGGTTGAAAAGATGCACTTTTGTCAACTTTCTCAGAATTGAGTTTTCAAAGTGGATTTAGGTACCCATTTGAGACATATGCATGGACAACTATTATTATGATATTTGGAGCTATTTTGGTCCTCGTTCAAGGTTGGTAAAACCAAGGCTGAAGAGATGCACTTTTGTCGACTTTCTCATAATTGAGTTTTGAAAGTGGAATTAGGTACCCATTTGAGAGTAAAGCATCGACACCTATTGAGATTTGGAGCTATTTTATCCCTTGTTCAAATGTTGGTCAAACCAAGGTTGAAAATATGCACTTTTGCCGACTTTCTCGTAATTAAGTTTTAAAAGCGGATTTAGTTACCCAATTAAGAGATAAGCATGCAGACCTATTTTTATGTTATTTGGAGTTATTTTGGCCCTCGTTCAAGGTTGGTTAAACCAAAGTTGAATATATGCACTTTTGTCAACTTTATCAGAATTGTAATTTTAAAGTAGATTTACATACCCATTTGAGAGATAAGCATGGACACCTATTTTTATGAGATTTGGAGCTATTTTGGCCCTCATTCAAGGTTGGTCAAACCAAGGTTGAAAATATGCACTTTCGTCGACTTTCTCGGAATTGACTATTGAAAGTTGATTTAGGTACCCATTTGAGAGATAAGCATGGATACCTATTTTTATCATATTGAGAGTTATTTTGTCTCGCGTTGCAGGTTGGTCAAACCAAGGATGAAAATATGCATTCTTATTGGCTTTCTCGAAATTGACATTTTAAAGTAGATTTTGATACTCATTTGAGAGTTAAGCATGGGCACCTATTTTTCTAAGATTTGGAGCTATCTTGGACCCTGTTCAACGTTGGTCAACCAAACATCAAAAAGATGGACTTTTGTCGACTTTCTAAGAATTGAATTTTGAAAATGGATTTAGGTACCAGTGTGAGAGATAAGCATGGACACCTATTTTTATGAGATTTCAAGCAATTTTTGCTCTCATTCAAGGTTTGTCAAACCAAGGTTGAAAATATACACTTTTGTCGACTTTCTGGGAATTGAGTTTTGAAAGTGGATTTAGGTACCCATTTGAGATATAAGCATGGACACCTATTTTTATGAGATTCAGAGCTATTTTGGCCCTTATTCAAGGTTGGTCAAACCAAGGTTGAAAAGGTGCACTTTTGTCGGCTTTCTTGGAATTGAGTTTTGAAAGTGAATTTAGGGACCCATTTGAGAGATAAGCATGCCAAACTATTTTTATGAGATTTGGAGCTATTTTGGCCCTCGTTCAAGACTGGTCAAACCAAGGTTGAAAATATGCACCTTTGTTAATTTTCTCATAATTGAGTTTTGAAAGCGGATTTAGATACGAATTTGAGAGATAAGCATGCACACCTATTTTTATAAGATTTGGAGCTATTTTGGCCCTCGCTCAAGGCTAGTCAAACCAAGGTTGAAAATATGCACTTTTGTCAACTTTATCGGAATTGAATTTTGTAAGTGGATTTACGTCCCAATTTGAGAGATAAGCATGGTCACCTATTTTTATGAGATTTGGAGATATTTTGGCCCACGTTCAAGGTTGCTCAAACCAACATTGAAAAGATGGACACCTATTTTTTTGAGATTTAGACCTTTTTTGTCCTTCTTTCAAGGTTGCTCAAACCAAGGTTGAAAATATGCACTTTTCTAAACATTCTCGGAATTGAGTTCTTAAAGTGGATTTAGGTACCCATTTGGGAGATAAGCATCGGACCCTATTTTTATGAGATATCGATCTATTTTGTCCCTCATTCAAGTTTGGTTAAACCAAGGTTGAAAATAGCACTTTTGTTGACTTTCTCGGAGCTATTTTGGCCCTTGTTCAAGGTTGGTCAAATCATGGTTGAAAAGGTACACATTTGTCGAGTTTCCTGCAATTGAGTTTTTAAAGTGGATTTAGGTACCCATTTGAGAGATAACACGGACACCTAATTTTATGAGATTTCGATCTATTTTGGCACTCGTTCAAGGTTGGTCAAACCAAGGTTGAAAATATGCTCTTTTGTCGAATTTCTCAGAATTCAAATTTTAAAGTAGATTTAGATACGCATGGACACATATTTATGAGATTTGGTGCTATTTTGGACCTCGTTCAAGGTTGGTCAAACTAATGTTTAAAATATGCACCTTTGTCAACTTTCTCGGAATTGAGTTTTGTAATTCGATTTAGATACCCATTTGAGAGATAACCATGGAAACCTATTTTTATGAGATTTGGAGCTATTTTGGCCCTCGTTCAAGGTTGGTCAAACCAAGGTTGAAGATATGTAATTTGTCCACTTTCTCGGAATTGAGTTTTGAAAGTGGATTTAGGTACCCATTTGAGAGATAAGCCATACACCAATTTTTATGAGATTTGTAGTTATTTTGGCACTCATTCAAGGTTGGTCAAACCAAGGTTTGAACTATTCACTTTTGTCTACTTTCTCGGAATTGAAATTTTAAAGCATATTTAGATACCAATTTGAGAGATAAGCATGGACACTTATTTTTATGAGATTTGGAGGTATTTTGGCCCTCGTTCAAGGTTGGCCAAACCAAGGTTGAAAATATGCACTTTTCTTACTTTGTCAGAATTGAGTTTTGAAAGCAGATTTAGGTACCCATTCGATAGATACGCACGGATGACTATTTTTAGCAGATTTGGAGTTATTTTGACCCTCGTTCTTGGTTAGTCAAATATAGGTTCGAATATGCATCTTTCTCCACCTTCTCGGAATTGAAATTTTAAAGTAGATTTAGATACCAATTTGAGAGATTTGGAGCTATTTTGGCCCTTGTTCAAGGTTGGTAAAACCAAGGTTAAAAATATGCACTTTTGTCGAATTTCTTGGAATTGAGTTTTGAAAGTGGATTTCGGTACCCATTTGAGAGGTAAGCACAGACACCAATTTTTATGAGATTTGGAGGTATTTTGGCCCTTCTTCAAGGTTGGTCAAACCAAGGTTGAAACTATGCACTTTTGTCTACTTTCTCGGAATTGAAATTTTAAAGTAGATTTATATACCAATTTGAGAGATAAGCATGGAAACCATTTTTTATGAGATTTGGAGCTATTTTGGCTGTTGTTCAAGGTTGTTCAAACCGAGGTTGAAAAGATGCACTTTTGTCGACTTTCTCGAAATTGAAATTTTGAAGTAGATTTAGATACCCATTTGAGAGATAAGCATCGACATTTAATTTTATGAGATTTGGAGCTATTTTGGGCATCTTTTAAGGTTGGTCAAACCAAGTTTGAAAAGATAAAGTTTTTTCAACTTTCTCGGAATTGAGTTTTGAAAGTGGATTTAGGTACCTATTTGAGAGATAAGCACGACACCTATTTTTATGAGGTTTGGAAATATTTTTCCGCTCCTTTAGGGTTGGTCAAACCAAGGTTGAAAATATGCACTTTTGTTGAGTTTCTCGGTATTCAGTTTTGAATGTGGATTTAGGTACCCATTTGAGAGAGTATGGACGCCTATTTTTATGATATTTGAAGCTATTTTGGCCCTCATTCAAGGTTGGTCAAACAATGGTTGAAAATATGGAATTTAGGCCCCCATTTGAGAGATAAGCAAAGAAACCTATTTTTATGAGATTTATAGCTATTTTCTCCTCGTTCAAGGTTCATTAAACCAAGGTTGAAAATATAAACTTTTTCCAACTTTCTCGTAATTTAAATTTTAAACTAGCTTTAGATATCCATTTGCGAAATAAGCATGGACATCTTTTTTATGAGATTTGGAGCTATTTTGTCCCTCGTTCAAGGTTGGTCAAACCAAGGTTGAAAAGATGCACTTTTGTCGACTTTCTTGCAACTGATTTATGAAAGTGGATTTAGGTACCCATTTGAGAGATAAGCATGGACACCTATTTTTATGAGATTTGAAGCTATTTTGGTGCTTCTTCAAGGTTGGTCAAACCAAGGTTGAAAATATGCACTTTTCTCAACTTTGTCGGAAATGAGTTTTGAAAGTGGATTTAGGTACCCATTTAAGAGATAAGCATCGACGCCTATTTTTATGATATTTGGATATATTTGAGCCCTCGTTCAAGGTTGGTCAATCCAAGGTTGGAAATATGCACCTTTGTTGTCTTTATCAGAATTGAGTTTTGAAAGCAGATTTAGATACGAATTTGAGAGATAAGCATGGAAACCCATTTTTATGAGATTTGGAGCTATTTTGGCCCTCATTCAGTCTAGTCGAACCAAGGTTGAAAATATGCACTTTTGTAGACTTTCTTGGAATTGAGTTTTGAAAGCAAATTTAGGTACCCATTTGAGATATAAGCATGGACAATTATTTTTATGAGACTTGCTGTTATTTTGTCCCTCGTTCAAGGTTGGTCTAGCGAACGTTGAAAATATGCATTGTTGTCGACTTTCTCGGAATTGAGTTTTGAAAGTGGATTTAAGTACCCATTTGAGAGGTAAGAATGGACACCTTTGGTCAATCCAAGGTTGAAAATATGCACTTTTATTTACTTTCTCGGAATTGAAATTTTAATGTAGATTTAGGTAACCATTTGAGAGATAAGCATGGACACCTATTTTTATGAGATTTGGATCTATTTTGGCCCTGGTTCAAGGTTGGACAAAACAACGTTGAAAATATGCACTTTTGTCGACTTAGTTGGAATTGAGTTTTGAAAGTTTAGGTACCCATTTTCGAGATAAGCATGGACACCTATTTTTGTGAGATTTGGAGCTATTTTGGGCCTCGTTCAAGGTTGGTCAAAGCAAGTTTGAAAATATGCACTTTTGTCGACTCTCTCAGAATTGAATTTTGAAAGCGGATTTAGGTAACCATTTGAGGGATAACTATGGAAACCTATTTTTATGAGATTTGGAGGTATTTTGGCCCTTCTTCAAGGTTGGTCAAACCAAGGTTGAAACTATGCACTTTTGTCTCCTTTCTCGGAATTGAAATTTTAAAGTAGATTTATATACCAATTTGAGAGATAAGCATGGACACCATTTTTTATGAGATTTGGAGCTATTTTGGTTGTTGTTCAAGGTTGTTCAAACCAAGGTTGAGAAGATGCAGTTTTGTCGACTTTCTAGGAATTGAAATTTTGAAGTAGATTTAGATACCCATTTGAGAGATAAGCATGGACATTTAATTTTATGAGATTTGGAGCTATTTTGGCCATCTTTTAAGGTTGTTCAAACCAATTTTGAAAAGATAAAGTTTTGTCAACTTTCTCGGAATTGAGTTTTGAAAGTGGATTTAGGTACCTATTTGAGAGATAAGCATGACACCTATTTTTATGAGGTTTGGAGATATTTTGGTGCTCCTTCAGGGTTGGTCAAACCAAGGTTGAAAATATGCACTTCTGTCGAGTTTCTCAGAATTCAGTTTTGAATGTGGATTTAGGTACCCATTTGAGAGAGTATGGATGCCTATTTTTATGATATTTGAAGCTATTTTGGCCCTCATTCAAGGTTGGTCAAACAATGGTTGAAAATATGGAATTTTGTTAACTTTCTTGGAATTGAGTTTTGAAAGTGGATTTAGGTACCTATTTGAGAGATAAGCAAAGAAACCTATTTTTATGAGATTTATAGCTATTTTCTCCTCGTTCAAGGTTCATTAAACCAAGGTTGAAAATATAAAATTTTTCCAACTTTCTTGTAATTTAAATTTTAAACTAGATTTAGATATCCATTTGCGAAATAAGCATGGACAGCTTTTTTTATGAGATTTGGAGCTATTTTGTCCCTTATTCAAGGTTGGTCAAACCAAGGTTGACAAGATGCGCTTTTGTCGACTTTCTTGCAAATGATTTATGAAAGTGGATTTAGGTGCCCATTTGAGAGATAAGCATGGACACCTATTTTTATGAGATTTGAAGCTATTTTGGTGCTTCTTCAAGGTTGGTCAAACCAAGGTTGAAAATATGCACTTTTCTTGACTTTGTCGGAAATGAGTTTTGAAAGTGGATTTAGGTACCCATTTAAGAGATAAGCATCGACACCTATTTTAATTATATTTGGATATATTTGACCCCTCATTCAAGGTTGGTCAATCCAAGGTTGGAAATATGCACCTTTGTCGTCTTTCTCAGAATTGAGTTTTGAAAGCGGATTTAGATACGATTTTGAGAGATAAGCATGGAAACCCATTTTTATGAGATTTGGAGCTATTTTGGCCCTCATTCAGTCTGGTCGAACCAAGGTTGAAAATCTGCACTTTTGTAGACTTTCTTGGAATTGAGTTTTGAAAGCAAATTTAGGTACCCATTTGAGATATAAGCATGGACAATTATTTTTATGAGACTTGCTGTTATTTTGTCCCTCGTTCAAGGTTGGTCTAGCGAACATTGAAAATATGCACTGTTGTCGACTTTCTCGGAATTGAGTTTTGAAAGTGGATTTAAGTACCCATTTGAGAGGTAAGAATGGACACCTTTGGTCAATCCGAGGTTGAAAATATGCACTTTTATTTACTTTCTCGGAATTGAAATTTTAATGTAGATTTAGGTAACCATTTGAGAGATAAGCATGGACACCTATTTTTATGAGATTTGGAGCTATTTTGGCCCTGGTTCAAGGTTGGACAAAACAACATTGAAAAGATGCACTTTTGTCGACTTAGTTGGAATTGAGTTTTGAAAGTTTAGGTACCCATTTCCGAGATAAGCATGGACACCTATTTTTGTGAGATTTGGAGCTATTTTGGCCCTCGTTCAAGGTTGGTCAAAGCAAGTTTGAAAATATGCACTTTTGTCGACTTTCTCAGAATTGAGTTTTGAAAGCGGATTTAGGTAACCATTTGAGGGATAACTATGGAAACCTATTTTTATGAGATTTGGAGGTATTTTGGCCCTTCTTCAAGGTTGGTCAAACCAAGGTTGAAACTATGCACTTTTGTCTCCTTTCTCGGAATTGAAATTTTAAAGTAGATATATATACCAATTTGAGAGATAAGCATGGACACCATTTTTTATGAGATTTGGAGCTATTTTGGTTTTTGTTCAAGGTTGTTCAAACCAAGGTTGAGAAGATGCACTTTTGTCGACTTTCTAGGAATTGAAATTTTGAAGTAGATTTAGATACCCATTTGAGAGATAAGCATGGAGATTTAATTTTATGAGATTTGGAGCTATTTTGGCCATCTTTTAAGGTTGTTCAAACCAAGTTTGAAAAGATAAAGTTTTTTCAACTTTCTCGGAATTGAGTTTTGAAAGTGGATTTAGGTACCTATTTGAGAGATAAGCATGACATCTATTTTTATGAGGTTTGGAGATATTTTGGTGCTCCTTCAGGGTTGGTCAAACCAAGGTTGAAAATATGCACTTCTGTCGAGTTTCTCGGAATTCAGTTTTGAATGTGGATTTAGGTACCCATTTGAGAAAGTATGGATGCCTATTTTTATGATATTTGAAGCTATTTTGGCCCTCATTCAAGGTTGGTCAAACAATGGTTGAAAATATGGAATTTTGTTAACTTTATTGGAATTGAGTTTTGAAAGTGGATTTAGGTACCCATTTGAGAGATAAGCAAAGAAACCTAATTCTATGAGATTTATAGCTATTTTCTCCTCGTTCAAGGTTCATTAAACCAAGGTTGAAAATATAAAATTTTTCCAACTTTCTTGTAATTTAAATTTTAAACTAGATTTAGATATCCATTTGCGAAATAAGCATGGACAGCTTTTTTTATGAGATTTGGAGCTATTTTGTCCCTCATTCAAGGTTGGTCAAACCAAGGTTGAAAAGATGCGCTTTTGTCGACTTTCTTGCAAATGATTTATGAAAGTGGATTTAGGTACCCATTTGAGAGATAAGCATGGACACCTATTTTTATGAGATTTGAAGCTATTTTGGTGCTTCTTCAAGGTTGGTCAAACCAAGGTTGAAAATATGCACTTTTCTCGACTTTGTCGGAAATGAGTTTTGAAAGTGGATTTAGGTACCCATTTAAGAGATAAGCATCGACACCTATTTTTATAAGATTTGGAGATATTTGAGCCCTCGTTCAAGGTTGGTCAATCCAAGGTTGGAAATACGCACCTTTGTTGTCTTTCTTGGAATTGAGTTTTGAAAGCGGATTTAGATACGAATTTGAGAGATAAGCATGGAAACCCATTTTTATGAGATTTGGAGCTATTTTGGCCTTCATTCAGTCTGGTCGAACAAAGGTTGAAAATATGCACTTTTGTAGACTTTCTTGGAATTGAGTTTTGAAAGCAAATTAAGTTACACATTTGAGATATAAGCATGGACAGTTATTTTTATGAGACTTGCTATTATTTTGTCCCTCATTCAAGGTTGGTCTAGCGAACATTGAAAATATGCACTGTTGTCGACTTTCTCAGAATTGAGTTTTGAAAGTGGATTTAAGTACCCATTTGAGAGGTAAGCATGGACACCTTTTTGTGATATTTGGATCTACTTTAGCCCTTGTTCAAGGCTGGTCAAAGCAAGGTTGAACATATACACTTTTGTCAACTTTCTAGGAATTGATTTTTGTAAGTGGATTTACCTCCCCATTTGAGAGACAAGCATGGACACCTATTTTATATGAGATTGGAGATATTTTGGCCCACGTTTAAGGTTGGTCAAACCAACGTTGAAAAGATGCACTTTTGTCGACTTTCTCGGGATTGAGTTTTGAAAGTAGATATAGGTACCCATTTGGGAGATAAGCATGGACACCTATTTTTAACAGAATTAGACCTTATTTGACCTTCTCTCAAGGTTTCTCAAACCAAGGTTGAAAGCACTTTTGCAAACTCTTTCAGAATTGAGTTTTTAAAGTGTATTTAGGTACCCATTTGGGAGATAAGCATGGAAACCTAGTTTTATGAGATATGGATCTATTTTGTCCCTCGTTCAGGGTTAGTCAAACCAAGGTTGAAAATATGCAATTTTGTTGACTTTCTCGTAGCTATTTTGGCCCTTGTTCAAGGTTGGTCAAACCAAGGTTGAAAAGATGCACATTTGTCTACTTTCTTACAATTGAATTTTTAAAGTGGATTTAGGCACCCATTTGAGAGATAAGCATGGACACGTATTTTTATGAGATTTGGAGCTATTTTGGCACTCACTCGAGGTTAGTCAAACCAAGGTTGAAAATATGCACTTTTGTCGACTTTCTTGGAATTCAAATTTTAAAGTAGATTTAGATACCCATTTGAGAGATAAGCATGGACACCTGTATTTATGAAATTTGGTGCTATTTTGGCCCTCTTTCAAGGTTCGTCAAACCAATGTTTAAAATATGCACTTTTGTCAACTTTGTCGCAATTGAGTTTTGTAAGTTGATTTAGACACCCATTTGAGAGATAAGCATGGACACCTATTTTTATGCGATTTGGAGTTATTTTGGTGCTCGTTCAAGGTTGGTCAAACGAAGGTTGAAAATATACACTTTTGGAGCTATTTTGGACCTCATTCAAGGTTGGTTAAACCAACGTTGAAATGATGTACTTTTGTCGACTTTCTCGGAATTGAGTTTTGAAGTAGATTTAGGTACCCATTTATGAGATAAGCATGGACACCTATTTTTATGAGATTTGGAGGTATTTTGGCCCTCGTTCAAGGTTGGTCAAACCAAGGTTGAAAATATGCACTTTTTTCGACTTTCTCGGAATTGAGTTTTGAAAGTGTATTTAGGTAACCATTTGAGAGATAAGCATGGACACCTATTTTTATGAGATTTGGAGCTATTTTGGCCCTCGTTCAAGGTTGGTCAAACTAATGTTGAAAATCCGCACTTTTTTTTATTTTATCGAAATTGAGTTTTGAAAGTAGATTTAGGTACGCATTTGAGAGATAAGCACGGACACCAATTTTTATGATATTTGGAGCTATCTTGGCTCTCATTCAAGGTTGGTCAAACCAAGGTTTAAACTATGCACTTTTGTCTACTTTCTCGTAATTGAAATTTTAAAGTAGATTTAGATACCAATTTGAGAGATAAGCATGGGCACCTATTTTTATGAGATTTGGAGGTATTTTGGACCTCATTCAAGGTTGGTCAAACCAAGGTTGAAAATATGCACTTTTTGCAACTTTCTCGGAATTGAGTTTTGAAAGCGGATTTAGGTACACTTTTGAGTGATAAGCATGGACACCTATTTTTAGCAGATTTGGAGTTATTTTGACCCTCGTTCTAGGTTGGTCAAATCTAGGTTCGAATAAGCACTTTTGTCCATTTTCTCAGAATTGAAATTTTAGAGTAGATTTAGATACCGATTTGAGAGATAAGCATGGACACCTATTTTTATGAGAGTTGGAGCTATTTTGGCCCTCGTTAGTGGTTGGTCAAACCAAGGTTTAAAATATGCACTTTTGTCCACTTTCTCGGAATTGAGTTTTGAAAGTGGATTTAGGTACCAATTTGAGAGATAAGCGCGAACACTAATTTTTATGAGATTTGGAGCTATTTTGGCTGTTGCTCAAGGTTGTTTAAACCAAGGTTTAAACTATGCACTTTTGTCTACTTTCTCGGAATTGAAATTTTAAAGTAGATTTAGATACCAATTTTAGAGATAAGCATGGACACCTATTTTTATGAGATTTGGAGCTATTTTGGCCCTTGTTCAAGGTTGTTCAAACCAAGGTTGAAAATATGCACTTTTGTTGACTTTCTCAAAATTGAAATTTTAAAGTAGATTTAGATACCCATTTGAGATATAAGCATGGACACTTAATTTTATGAGATTTGGATCTATTTTGGCCATTGTTCAAGGTTGGTCAAACCAAGGTTGAAAAGATAAAAAAATTTCAACTTTCTCGGAATGGGTTTTGAAAGTGGATTTAAGTACCCATTTGAGAGATAAGCAAGATAGCTATTTTTATGAGATTTGGATATATTTTGGTCCTCCTTAAAGTTTGGTCAAACCACGGTTGAAAATATGCACTTTTGTTGACTTTCTTGGAATCTAGTTTTGAATGTGGATTTAGGTACCCATTTGAGAGAGTATGGACGCCTATTTTTATGATATTTGAAGCTACTTTGGCTCATGTTCAAGGTTGGTCAAACAAAGGTTGAAAATATGGATTTTTGTTAACTTTCTTGGAATTGAGTTTTGAAAGTGGATTTAGGTACCAATTTAAAAGATAAGCATCAACACCAATTTTTATGAGATTTGTAGCTATTTTGGCCCTCGTTCAAGGTTGGTCAATCCAAGGTTGAAAATATGCACTTTTATTTACTTTCTCGGAATTGAAATTTTAATGTAGATTTAGGTAACCATTTGAGAGATAAGCATGGACACCTAGTTTTATGAGATTTGGAGCTATTTTCGCCCTGGTTCAAGGTTGGACAAAACAACGTTGAAAAGATGCACTTTTGTCGACTTAGTTGGAATTGAGTTTTGAAAGTTTAGGTACCCATTTCTGAGATAAGCATGGACACCTATTTTTGTGATATTTGGAGCTATTTTGGCCCTCGTTCAAGGTTGGTCAAACCAAGTTTGAAAATATGCACTTATGTCGACTTTCTCGAAATTGAGTTTTGAAAGCGGATTTAGGTACCCATTTGAGGGATAACTATGGAAACCTATTTTTATGAGATTTGAAGGTGTTTTGGCCCTTCTTCAAGGTTGGTCAAACCAAGGTTGAAACTATGCACTTTTGTCTCCTTTCTCGGAATTGAAATTTTAAAGTAGATTTAAATACCAATTTGAGAGATAAGCATGGACACCATTTTTTATGAGATTTGGATCTATTTTGGCTGTTGTTCAAGGTTGTTCAAACCAAGGTTGAAAAGGTGCACTTTTATCGACTTTCTCAGAATTGAAATTTTGAAGTAGATTTAGATACCCATTTGAGAGATAAGCATGGACATTTAATTTTATGAGATTTGGAGCTATTTTGGCCATCTTTTAAGGTTGGCCAAACCAAGTTTGAAAAGATAAAGTTTTGTCAACTTTCTCGGAATTGAGTTTTCAAAGTGGATTTAGGTACCTATTTGAGAGATAAGCACGACACCTATTTTTATGAGGTTTGGAGATATTTTGGTGCTCCTTCAGGGTTGGTCAAACCAAGGTTGAAAATATGCACTTTTGTCGAGTTTCTCGAAATTCAGTTTTGAATGTGGATTTAGGTACCCATTTTAGAGAGTATGGACACCTATTTTTATGATATTTGAAGCTATTTTGGCCCTCATTCAAGGTTGGTCAAACAATGGTTGAAAATATGGAATTTTGTTAACTTTCTTGGAATTGAGTTTTGAAAGTGGATTTAGGTACCCATTTGAGAGATAAGCAAAGAAACCTATTTTTATGAGATTTATAGCTATTTTATCCTCATTCAAGGTTCATTTAACCAAAGTTGAAAATTTAAACTTTTTCCAACTTTCTCGTCATTTAAATTTTAAACTAGATTTAGATATTCATTTGCGAAATAAGCATGGACAACTTTTTTTATGAGATTTGGAGCTATTTTGTCCCTCGTTCAAGGTTGGTCAAACCAAGGTTGAAAAGATGCACTTTTGTCGACTTTCTTGCAACTGATTTATGAAAGTGGATTTAGGTACCCATTTGAGAGATAAGCATGGACACCTATTTTTATGAGATTTGAAGCTATTTTGGTGCTTCTTCAAGGTTGGTCAAACCAAGGTTGAAAATATGCACTTTTCTCGACTTTGTCGAAAATGAGTTTTGAAAGTGGATTTAGGTACCCATTTAAGAGATAAGCATCGACACCTATTTTTATGAGATTTGGAGATATTTGAGCCCTCATTCAAGGTTGGTCAATCCAAGGTTGGGAATATGCACCTTTGTCGTCTTTCTCGGAATTGAGTTTTGAAAGCGGATTTAGATATGAATTTGAGAGATAAGCTTGGAAACCTATTTTTATGAGATTTGGAGCTATTTTGTCCCTCATTCAATCTGGTCGAACCAAGGTTGAAAATATGCACTTTTGTAGACTTTCTTGGAATTGAGTTTTGAAAGCAAATTTAGGTACCCATTTGATATATAAGCATGGATAGTTATTTTTATGAGACTTGTTGTTATTTTTTCCCTCGTTCAACGTTGGTCTAGCGAACGTTGAAAATATGCACTGTTGTCGACTTTCTCGGAATTGAGTTTTGAAAGTGGATTTAAGTACCCATTTGAGAGGTAAGCATGGACACCTTTTTGTGATATTTGGATCTACTTTAGCCCTTATTCAAGGCTGGTCAAAGCAAGGTTGAAAATATACACTTTTGTCAACTTTCTAGGAATTGATTTTTGTAAGTGGATTTACCTCCCCATTTGAGAGACAAGCATGGACACCGATTTTATATGAGATTTCGAGATATTTTGGCCCACGCTCAAGGTTGGTCAAACCAACGTTGAAAAGATGCACTTTTGTCAACTTTCTCGGTATTGAGTTTTGAAAGTAGATATAGGTACCCATTTGAGAGATAAGCATGGACACCTATTTTTAATAGAATTAGACCCTATTTGGCCTTCTCTCAAGGTTTCTCAAACCAAGGTTGAAAGCACTTTTGTAAACTCTTTCAGAATTGAGTTTTTAAAGTGGATTTAGGCACCCATTTGGGAGATAAGCATGGAAACCTAGTTTTATGACATATGGATCTATTTTGTCCCTCATTCAGGGTTGGTCAAACCAAGGTTGAAAATATGCACTTTTGTTGACTTTCTCATAGCTATTTTGGCCCTTGTTCAAGGTTGGTCAAACCAAGGTTGAAAAGATGCACATTTGTTGACTTTCTTACAATTGAATTTTTAAAGTGGATTTAGGCATCCATTTGAGAGATGAGCATGGACACGTATTTTTATGAGATTTGGAGCTATTTTGGCACTCGCTCAAGGTTGGTCAAACCAAGGTTGAAAATATGCACTTTTGTCGACTTTCTTAGAATTCAAATTTTAAAGTAGATTTAGATACCCATTTGAGAGATAAGCATGGACACCTATATTTATGAGATTTGGTGCTATTTTGGCCCTCTTTCAAGGTTCGTCAAACCAACGTTTAAAATATGCACTTTTGTCAACTTTGTCGCAATTGAGTTTTGTAAGTCGATTTAGACACCCATTTGAGAGATAAGCATGGACACCTATTTTTATGCGATTTGGAGCTATTTTGGTGCTCGTTCAAGGTTGGTCAAACGAAGGTTGAAAATATACACTTTTGGAGGTATTTTGGACCTCATTCAAGGTTGGTCAAACCAAGGTTGAAAATATGCACTTTTTGCGACTTCCTTGGAATTGAGTTTTGAAAGGGGATTTAGGTACACTTTTGAGAGATGAGCATGGACACCTATTTTTAGCATATTTTGAGTTAGTTTGACCCTCATTCTAGGTTGGTCAAATCTAGGTTCAAATATGCACTTTTGTCCATTTTCTCGGAATTGAAATTTTAAAGTAGATTTACATACCGATTTGAGAGATAAGCATGGACACCTATTTTTATTAGAGTTGGAGCTATTTTGGCCCTCGTTAGTGGTTGGTCAAACCAAGGTTTAAAATATGCACTTTTGTCCACTTTCTCGAAATTGAGTTTTGAAAGTGGATTTATGTACCAATTTGAGAGATAAGCGCGGACACTAATTTTTATGAGATTTGGAGCTATTTTGGCCATTGTTCAAGGTTGTTTAAACCAAGGTTTAAACTATGCACTTTTGTCTACTTTCTCGGAATTGAAATTTTAAAGTAGATTTAGATACCAATTTTAGAGATAAGCATGGACACCTATTTTTATGACATTTGGAGTTATTTTGGCCCTTGTTCGAGGTTGTTCAAACCAAGGTTGAAAAGATGCACTTTTGTTGACTTTATCAAAATTGAAATTTTAAAGTAGATTTAGATACCCATTTGAGATATAAGCATGGACACTTAATTTTATGAGATTTGGATCTATTTTGGCCATTGTTCAAGGTTGGTCAAACCAAGGTTGAAAAGATAAACTTTTTTCAACTTTCTCGGAATTGGGTTTTGAAAGTGGATTTAAGTACCCATTTGAGAGATAAGCAAGACACCTATTTTTATGAGATTTGGATATATTTTGGTGCTCCTTGAAGGTTGGTCAAACCACGGTTGAAAATATGCACTTTTGTTGACTTTCTTAGAATCTAGTTTTGAATGTGGATTTAGGTACCCATTTGAGAGAGTATGGATGCCTATTTTTATGATATTTGAAGCTATTTTGGCTCGTGTTCAAAGTTGTTCAAACAAAGGTTGAAAATATGGATTTTTGTTAACTTTATTGGAATTGAGTTTTGAAAGTGGATTTAGGTACCTATTTGAGAGATCAGCAAAGAAACCATTTTTTATTAGATTTGTAGCTATTTTTTCCCTCGTTCAAGGTTCATCAAACAAAGGTTGAAAATATACACTTTTGTCGAATTTCTCGTAATTGAAAATTTAAAGTAGATTTAGATATCCATTTGAGAAATAAGCATGGACACCTATTTTTATGAGATTTGGAGCCATTTTTTCCCTCGTTCAAGGTTGTTCAAACGAAGGTTGAAAAGATGCACTCAGTGTCGACTTTCTCAGAACTGATTTATGAAAGTGGATTTAGGTACCCATTTGAGAGATAAGCATGGACACCTATTTTTATGAGATTTGGAGTTATTTTGGCACTTCTTCAAGGTTGGTCAAACCAAGGTTGAAAATATGCACTTTTGTCGACTTTCTTGGAATTGAGTTTTGAAAGTGGATTTAGGTACCAATTTAAAAGATAAGCATCAACATCTATTTTTATGAGATTTGGAGCTATTTTGGCCCTCGTTCAAGGTTGGTCAATCCAAGGTTGAAAATATGCAGTTTTATTTACTTTCTCGGAATTGAAATTTTAATGTAGATTTAGGTAACCATTTGAGAGATAAGCATTGACATCTATTTTTATGAGATTTGGAGCTATTTTGGCCCTCGTTCAAGGTTGGACAAAACAAGGTTGAAAAGATGCACTTTTGTCGATTTAGTTGGAATTGAGTTTTGAAAGTTTAGGTACCCATTTCCGAGAAAAGCATGGACACCTATTTTTGTTATATTTGGAGTCGTTTTGGCCCTCGTTCAAGGTTGATCAAACCAAGTTTTAAATAATGCAATTTTGTCGACTTTCTCAGAATTGAGTTTTGAAAGCGGATTTAGGTACCCATTTGAGGGATAACTATGGAAACCTATTTTTATGAGATTTGGAGGTATTGTGGCCCTTGTAAAAGGTTGGTCAAACCAAGGTTGAAAATATGCACTTTTGTCGACTTTATCGGAATTAAAATTTTTAAATAAATTTAGATACCCACTTGAGAGGTAAGGAGGGACACCTATTCTTATGAGATTTGGAGCTAATTTGGACCTCGTTCAAGGTTGGTCAAACCAAGGTGGAATATATGCACTTTTGGAAACTTTCTTGGAATTGAAATTTTAAAGTAGAGTTAAATACCCATTTGAGAGATAACCATGGACACCTATTTTTTATGAGATTTGGAGCTATTTTGGCCCTTGTTCAAGGTTGGTCAAACCAAGGATGAAAAGATGCACTTTTTGTCCACCTTATGGGAATTGAGTTTTGAAAGTGGATTTAGGTACCCATTTTAGAGGTTCGAATGAACACCTATTTTTAAGATATTTGGACCTATTTTGACCCTCTTTCAAGGCTGGTCTAACCAAGGTTGAAAATATGTACTTTTGTCGACTTTCTCAGAATTGAGTTTTGAAAGTGGATTTAGGTACCCATTTGAGAGATAAGCATGGACACCTATTTTTATGAGATTTGGAGCGATTTTGTTTTCGTGCAAAGTTTTCAAACCAAGGTTGAAGATATGCACTTTTATGGACTTTCTCAGAATTGAAATTTTAAAGTAGATTTAGATACCCATTTGAGAGATAAGCATTTTGGAGCTATGTTTTCCATCATTCAATGTTGGTCAAACCAAGGTTGAAAATATCCACTTTTGTTGACTTTCTAGGAATTTAAATTTTAAAGTGGCTTTAGTTACCCATTTGAGAAATAAGCATGGACACTACTTTTTATGAGATTTGGATCTATTTTGGCCTGCACTACAAGTTTTTCAAACAAAGGTTGAAAAGATGCAGTTTTGTCGAATTTCTCGAAATTGAGGTTTTAAAGTGGAATTAGGTAACCATTTGAGAGATAAGCATGGACACTTATTTTTATGAGATTTGGATCTATTTTGGCCCTCATTCAAGTTTGGTCAAACCAAATTTGAAAATATGCACTTTTGTTGACTTTCTCGAAATTGAGTTTTAAAAGTGGATTTAGGTAACCATTTGAGAGATAAGCATGGACACCTATTTTTTTGAGATTTGGAACTATTTTATCCATCGTGCCTAGTTGGTGAAACCAAGGTTGAAATTTTGCACTTTTGTCGACTTTCTCGTAATTGAAATTTTAAAGTAGATTTAGATACCCATTTGAGAGATAAGCATGGGCACCTATTTTTATGATATTTGGAGCTATTTTGTCTTGCGTTAAAGGTTGGTCAACCAAGGTTTAAAAGATGCACTTTCCTCGAGTTTCTCAAAATTGAGTTTTGAAAGTGGATTTAGGTACCCATTTCATAGATAAGCATGGACACCTATTTTTATGAGATTTGGAGTTATTTTGACCCTGTTTAAAGGTTGTTCAAACCAAGGTTGAAAATATGCACTTTTGTTGACTTTCTCGTAATTGAAATTTAAAAGTGGATTTACATACCCATTTGAGAGATAAGCATGGACACCTATTTTTATTAGATTTGGAGCTATTTTGACCCTCATTCAAGGTTGTTGAAACTAAGGTTGAAAATATCCACTTTTGTCGACTTTTGCAGAATTGAAATTAGAAAGTGAATTTAGGTACCTATTTGAGAGATAAGCATGGAGACCTATTTTTATGAGATTTGGAGCTATTTTGGCACTCATTGAAAGTTTGTCAAACTAAGGTTGAAAATATGCACTTTTGACGACATTCTCAGAATTGAGTTATGAAAGTGGGTTTAGGTACCCATTTGAGATATAAGCATGGACACCTATTTTTATGAGATTCGGAGCTATTTTTGCTCTCGTTCAAGGTTGGTCAAACTAAGGTTGAAAATATACACTTTTCTCGACTTTCTCATAATTGAGTTTTGAAAGTGGCTTTATGTACCCATTATAGAGATACACATGGACACCTATTTTCATCATATTTGGAGCTATTTTGTCCCTCGTTCAAGGTTGGTCAGACAAGGGTTGAAAATATGCACTTTTGTGGATTTTCTCGGAATTGAAATTTTAAAGCAGATTTAGATACCCATTTGAGAAATAAGCATGGACACCTAGTTTTTATGAGACTTGGAGCTATTTTGGCCCTTGTTCAATGTTTGTCAAAACAAGGTTGAAAATATGCACTTTTGTTGAGTTTCTCGTAATTTAGTTTTGAAAGTGGATTTAGTTACCCATTTGAGAGATAAGCATGGACACCTATTTTTATGAGATTTGGATCTATTTTGGCCCACTTTCAAGGTTGGTCAAAGCAAGTTTGAAAATATGCACTTTTGCCGACTTTATTAAATTTGAGAGATAAGCATGGAAACCCATTTTTATAAGATTTAGAGTTATTTTGGCCCCCATTCAAGGTTGGTCAAATTAACGTTAAAATATGCACTTTTGTCGACTTTCTCGGAATTGAGTTTCGAAAGTGGATTTAGGTACCCATTTGAAAGATTATTATGGGCACCTATTTCTATGATATTTGGAGCTATTTGGCCCTCGTTCAAGGTTGATCAAACCAAGGTAGACAATATGCACTTTTTCAACTTTCATGGAATTAAGTTTTGAAAGTGTATTTAGGTACCCATTTGAGAGATAAGCATGGACACCTATTTTATGAGATTTGGAGCTATTTAGCCCTCGTTCAAGGTTGTTCAAACTAAGGTTGAAAATATGCACTTTTGTCAACTTTCTCATAATTGAAATTTTAAAGTAGTTTTAGATACCCATTTGAAAGATAAGTATAGACACCTATTTTGATGAGATTTAGAGCTATTTTGGCCCTCGTTCGAGGTTGGTCAAACCAACGTTGAAAATATGTACTTTTGTCGACTTTCTCAGAGTTGAGTTTTGAAAGAGGACTTAGGTACCCATTTGAGAGATAATCATGCACACCTATTTTTATGATATTTGGAGCTTTTTTGGCCCTCGTTCAAGGTTGGTCAAACAAAGGTTGAAAATATGCACTTTTGTCGACTTTCTCAGAATTGAGTTTAGAAAGTGGATTTAGGTACCCATTTGAGAGATAAGCATGGACACATATATTTATGATATTTGGATCTATTTTGGCACTCGTTCAAGGTTTGTCAAATAAAGGTAGAAAATATGCACTTTTGTCTACTTTCTTGGAATTGAAATTTTAAAGTAGATTTAGATACCCATTTTGTCCCTCATTCAAGCTTGGTCAAACCAACGTTGAAAAGATACACTTTTGTCGACTCCCTCAAGATTGAGTTTTGAAAGCGGATTTAGGTACCCATTTAAGAGATAAGCATGAACGCCTGTTTTTATGATATTTTGAGCTATTTTGGCCCTCGTTCAATGTTGGACAAACAAAGGTTGAAAATATGCACTTTTGTTGACTTTCTCAGAATTGAAATTTGAAAGTAGATTTAGGTACCCATTTGAGGGATAAGCATGGAGACCTAGTTTTATGAGATTTGGAGCTATTTTGGCCCTCATTCAAGGTTGGTCAGACCAAGGTTGAAAATATCTACTTTTGTCGACCTACTTGAAATTGAAATTCTAAAGTGGGTTTAGGTACCCATTTGAGAGAATAACATCGACACCAATTTTTATGAGATTTGAAGCTATTTTCGTACTCATTTAACGTTGGTCAAACAAAGGTTGAAATGATGCACTTTTGTCGATTTTCTCATAATTGAGCTTTGAAATTGGATTTAGGTACCCATTTGAGAGAGAAGCATGGACACCTAATTTTATGAGATTTGTAGCTATTTTGTCTCTTGTTCACGGTTGGTCAAACGATGGTTGAAAATATGGAATTTTGTGGACTTTCTCAGAATTGAATTTTGAAAGTGGATTTAGGTACCCATTTGAGAGATTAGCATGGACACCTAACTTTCTGAGATTTAGAGTTATTTTGGCCCTCGTTGAAGGTTGGTCAAAGCAAGGTTGAAATTATGCACTGTTGTCAACTTTCTCGGAATTGAAATTTTAAAGTAGATTTAGATACCCATTTGAGAGATAAGCATGGACACCTATTTTTATGATATTTGGAGTTATTTTGTCCCTCGTTAAAGGTTGGTCAAACCAAGGGTGAAAAGATGCACTTTTGTTGACTTTATTGAAATTGTGTTTTGAAAGTGGATTTAGCTACCCATTTGAGAGATAAGCATGGACACCTATTTTCATGAGATTTCAAGTTATTTTGGCCCTCGTTCAAGGTTGGTCAAAGCAATGTTGAAAATAAGAACTTTTGTCAAATTTCTCAGAATTGAGTTTTGAAAGTGGATTTAGCTACCAATTTGTGAAATAAGCATGGACACCTATTTTTTAGAAATTTGGGGCTATTTTGTCCCTCGTTCAAGGTTGGTAAAACCAAGGTTGAAAAGATGCACTTTTGTCGACTTTCTCGAAATTGAGTTTTGAAAGTGGAGTTAGGTAGCCATTTGAGAGATAAGCATGGACACCTAATTATCTGAGATTTGGGTCTTCTTTTTCCCTTGTTCAAGTTTGGTCAAACCAAGGTTGAAAATATGACCTTTTGTTGACTTTCTCGAAGTTCAATTTTGAAAGTGGATTTAGGTACCCATTTGAGAGATAAGAATGGACACCTATTTTTATGAGATTTGGAGCTATTTTGGCCCTCATTAAATGTTGGTCAAACCAAGGTTTAAATTATGCACTTTTCTGACTTTCTCAGAATTAAAATTTTAAAGTAGATTTAGATAACCATTTGAGAGATAAGCATGGACGGCTATTTTTATGAGATTTGGAGCTATTTTGTCGCTCGTACAAGTTTGAAAAGATGCACTTTTGTCGACTTTCTTGAAATTGAGTTTTGAAAGTGGATTTAGGTACCCATTTAAGAGATAAGCATGGACACCTATTTTTATGATATTTGGAGCTATTTTGGCCCTCATTAAGGGTTGGTCAAACCAAGGTTGAAAATATCAACTTTTGTCAACTTTCTAGCAATTCAAATTTGAAAGTGGATTTAAGTACCCATTTGAGAAATATGCATGGACACCTATTTCTATGATATTTGGAGCTACTTTGAACCTCGTTCAAGTTTGGTCAAACCAAGGTTGAAAAGATATACTTTTGTCGACTTTCTCGGAATTAAGTTTTGAAAGTGGATTTAGGTACCCATTTGAGATATAAGCATGGACATCTACTTTTATGAGATTTGGAGCTATTTTGGCCCTCTTTCAAGGTTGCTTAAACTAAGGTTGAAAATATGCACTTTTGTCAACTTTCTCATAATTGAGTTTTGAAAGTTGCTTTATGTACCCATTTGAGAGATAAGCATGGACACCTATTTTTATGAGACTGGGAGCTATTTTTTCCCTTGTTCAAGGTTGGTCAAACCAAAAGTCGAAAAATATGCAGTTTTTTCGACTTTCTTGGGATTGAGTATTGAAAGCGGATTTAGGTGCCCATTTGGGAGTTAAGCACGGACACCTATTTTTATGAGATTTGGGGCAAGTTTGGGCCTTGTTCAAGGTTGGTCAAACCAAGCTTGAAAATATGCACTTTTGTTGACTTTCTCAAAACTAAAATTTTAAAGTAGATTTAGATACCCATTTGAGAGATAAGCATGGACATCTATTTTTATGAGATTTGGTGCTATTTTGGCCCTCATTCAAGGTTGGTCAAACAAACATTGAAAAGATGCACTTTTTTTTCACTTTCTAGGAATTGAGTGTTGAAAGTTGATTTAGGTACTACCCATTTGAGAGATAAGCATGGACACATGTTTTTATGATATTTGGAGTTGTTTTGGCCCTCGTTCAAGTTGGTTAAACCAAGGTTGAAAATATGTAGTTTTTTACGTTCTCGGATTTGAGTTTTTAAGGTGGATTTAGGTACCCATTTGAGAGATAACCATGGACACCTATTTTTATGAGATTTGGAGCTATTTGGCTATCATTTAGGGGTGGTCAAACTAAGGCTGAAAATATGCACTTTTGTCCACTTTCTTAGAATTTAAATTTTAAGGTAGATTTGTGGACAAATTTTTGTTATAGTTGTCATTGATGTCAAAGGTTTTCACGAATGACAAAGGAATAACCAATGGATATGATGGCAAGACAAACTCAATGGAAGACTAAGGTAGTGATGAGATGGCATGGCATAGTTGAGGATGTGGTATGACACATATGACAAGATGGAATATGACGGTGTTCTAATGATGATGAAAGACTAAGGTAGGGATGGAAAAGTTGCTTATGAATTACAAAAGATACCATGGCATAGTTAACACAGCATAAGTCAAAGAAAATATGGAATGACAGGATGATGAGGTGGCATAGACGAAGCTAGTGATGACATGGCATGATAATGAGTTGGCATAGTTAGCTGCATGAGATTCGATGAATGAGGACCAGTTCTTGTATAATCCGCAAAGACAGAATGCATATCTGCATTAGTTCTAGAATGGATGGTTAGGAAGCATTCCACTCAAGATCCAACAGTTAGGAAGCATCCCACGAAATATAGGAGAAAAATCCAAAGTTCCACAAAAGATCAAGATCTGATGGTCAAGGGTAAATCTGCAAGGAAATCAACAGTCCAGGAAAATGGGGAAACAAAGTTGTGGAAGAAATTTGCGGAAGTCCAAAATAGGAAACTGTGATTCTGCATCCCGCATCCCATCATCCGCAAGATAAACAATCAGGAAATACTCCACAAAAGATCGACGGTGCGGAAGACAAATTGAGGAAAGGAGCTTGCAAAAATATGAATTGTTACATTTCTACATCCCACATCCCACATCCCTCAATATGGAAAGATCGGATGACTGAAGTTATTTCCGCTAAAATAGATCAATGATGCGGAAGGAAAATTGTGGAAAGAATCTTGTGGAAAGGAGCTTGCAGAAATGATCCTGCGGAAAGAAACTTGCAGAAAGGAGTTTGTGGAAAGGAAAAATTGGACAGTCAACATCCCGCAATCTAGAGATCGATGGTCAGGAAATTGATCAACGAAGATCAACGGTGGGGAACCGTTGATGAGGAGATCTTGGTGCAAAAAGACGATTTCGAGGCTAAAATTGATGGTTAGATGAACGGTCCAGATTGAATTAGAGATCAAATCAACGAATTTGGCTGGATTAGGAAATTGATCATGCAAAAAGAAGTTTTGCAGTGCGGAAGCACCTGCAAATGTTCGAAAGAGGTATGAAAATAGTTTCCAAGCTGCAAAAATGATTTATGAGGTGCAAGAAGAATGTGAAAGGACATTCTAGAAGGTGTGATCCTCATATGTGAAAGGTGTGTTTGTTCATTTTTGAAGAGACAAAACTATTTAAAGAAGCTTAATTGCTGAGAAGTATTTAAGCATCGGCTTGAGTAAGAAGAAATATGTCTCCGCAGTTCGAATTGCATGATCAGAATCAAAGACCATTGGGTGTGATAGAATTCAGTGGGAGAGAAATCGTTAGAAACATATCGGGGTGGCAGGGCAGCGCTAGGGCAGGCAACATGCCTACAGCGGTTTGTTTCCTCCTTTCAGTTGTAGCTAATAAACCAGGGGGTTATAGCCTCCTTCCAATTGGCATTGGTAAATAGGGTGTTGTAGCATCCTTTCAGTTGTAGCTAATAAACCAGGGGGTCATAGCCTCCTTCCAATTGGTATTGGTAAACAGGGTGTAATACCATCCTTGTCTGTAGAAGTAGACAAAACTATTTGTAATTAACAATTTTGTAGTAATAGGACGTATTAGTGGTTTACCCTATTGGGATTCTACATAAAAATTGTGTTATGTGTATTGTTGTTGTTATGTGTTTCTAATGATAGATATAAAAGTGGTTAAAATAGTAAAAAGATAGAAATTCTAATTCACCCCCCCCTCTCAGTATTGACCAATAAACCAAGAATTGGTATCAGAGCAAGGTTCCTTCAGTACAGTTTAACCACTGGAAGGAATATCCCATGAAAACCACTATGGATCAGCAAGAAGGACACTAACATACCTCCACTATTTACAAGAGAAGTCTATGCATATTGGAGTGTCAGAATGATATGTCATCTGATGTCCTTGGGATGGAAGGCTTGGGAATCAACTAAAATAGAACATAACATAGGAAACTAGTACCCTACAGACATAGTACAAATAGGCCAATGTGAAGGCAATTCCAAAGCCCTAAATGCAATTTTGAGTGGATTAACAAACACTATGTTTAATAAGGTTATGCAATGCACATCTGCCAAACAAGCCTGGGATAAATTGAAGATTATCTATGAAGGAGCATTGACGGTCAAAGAATCCAAACTGTAGACATATAAAGGCTAATTTGAAAGCCTCAAAATGAGAGAAGAAGAGAATATTGGGGAATACCTTCTTTGTGTAGATGAGGTGGTTAATTCTATTAGAAGTCTTGGAGGAAAATTGAAAGAAAAAGAAATGGTAAGAAAGATACTAAGACCATTACCAATGAGATATGACTCTAAGGTTTCCACCAGTTTGGAATTATCCAAAGGTTTGATATAGAGAGTTACAAATGTAATAACTTTGGACACTTGACTAGGAATTGTCAACTAAAATTTGATGCTTTAGTAGAAGTCCAGAGACAGTGGACGAAAATGCCAGTTAGGAAACAGAGAGATCAAAAACCTCTTATGGATTAAAAAAATTCAATGGTTATTGTCATTACTGTCATAAGTTTGGTCACAAGGTGGATGACTAGAGAGTCAGGGGAGAAAATCAAAGGGTGAAAAGGGAACAAGACACCAACGTAGAGCATGGTGAAGACAAGTAAATAGTATACCTCCTGAAATGGTGTGGATGAAAGAATTAGAAGCTTCAAAAGAAACACAACTTTCAGTCATTAATGAAGTCTTTGTAGGTGATGTTGAGAATAATGAGGTCATAGAAAAAAATGACACTCATCATGAGGGAAAGCTACTTAGTTATGTAGAAGAATACCCTAATGCTGATAAGGATGAAAGAGATGATGAAGGAGATAGTGATTGTGGAATTTACTTCTAAAAATTCTCTCATTTGTAATAAAAAAACCCTAAAAATTGAGGGCATGAACAGTCATCTTAAAGGCATAGGAAATGTTGCATGATCTCAGGGGGAGATTCATATCTTTAAGTTAAGGGTTTTAATGATGAGAAGGAAAACAGTTGTTTCTAGTTAAAGTTCAGTGTGAAAAGAAGAGAAAAAGAGGGATACCGCAGATTAGATCTGGTAATATCTCATTGCGTGGTTAATGAACCCTAGGTTATGTTTTTATAATTGTATTAGATACCACCATTGGTTTTAGAGGAAGCTTATACTCAGGGGGATTTAAAGTCAAAAAATTTCAATTGGTATCTAAGAAAAACTCAATTGGTGTCTAAATTTTGAAGTATATTGAAAGCTATCTTCTTCAAAAATAATGGGTGATCAAGGCTGAGGTTATGAGTCTTTTTGTCTGAGATAGTGAGACAAGAGAAACTATTTAATAAACTTAAGTAATCTCTGTATTGAGTATCTAAATTTATGGGTCCTTGTAAAGTTGATAATATATATCTAAAATCTAAAAGAATCCAGCAGTATATGCTAGTTTTGTTTTCTATGAAGATATAAATGCACAGGCTTAAGGAATACTGGTAAAAGTGGAAGCCAATTTACTTACAGGAATAATTGACCATTAGATATGGAAATCGGAACATAGTTTAAAAAAAAAAGGAAAACATGTATCCTAGAACTTAAAATGGTAGAGTGTTGGAAAAATGCTAAGTGTAGACTCTATCACAAAAATGTTGACAAGGGAGAAGAAGTACAGTGACAGGGGGAGTACATGGATCTATCAATTAATCTATCATTCAAGAACAACAAATGTTAAGATAAATGATAATACATTGGTTAAATAACCAATTTCATTTAAAAGGGAGATATGATGACAGGAGGAGTTGTCAAAAATAAGAGAGACGGTAAATCCTACATCAAAATAGGTGCAGCATTGGCATAACAAGTTATCCTTTGTCATTGTTGTCAAAGGGGGAGAATGTTTAGAGGTTGCCATCAATGCCAAAGGGGGATATTGTTGACAAATTTGGGTTATAGTTGTCATTGATGTCAAAGGTGTTCACGAATGATAAAGGAATAACGAGTGGAGATGACGGTAGGACAAACTCAGTGAAAGACAACGGTAGTGATGACATGGCATGGCACGGTTGAGGATGTGGCATGACACATATGATGAGATGGAATATGATGGTGTCCTAATGATGATGAAAGACTAAGGTAGTGATGGAAAAGTTGCTTATGAATTAAAAAGGATACCATGGTAGAGTTAACGCAACATAAGTCAAAGAAAAGATGAAATGGAACAATGATGAGGTGGCATAGATGAAGGTAGTGATGACATGGAACGATGATGAGGTGGCATAGTTATCTGCATGAGATCCAATGAATGAGTATTATTTCTTGTATAATATGCAAAGACAGAATGCATATCCGCATTATTTCTAGAATGGACGGTTCGGAAGCATCCCGCACAAGATCTGATGGTCAAGAAGCATCTCGCAAAAGATAGGAAAAAAAGCCAAAGTTCTGTAAAAGATCAAGATCGGGCGGTTAGGGGTAAATACACAAGGAAATCAACAGTCCAGGAAAATGCAAAAAAAAGTTGCGGAAGAAAATTGCAGAAGTAAAAAATATGAAAGATCAACAGTCAAGAAAGACTCCGCAAAATATCGATGGTACGGAAGAAAAATTGCGGAAAGGAGCTTGTGAAAAGCCAAAATGTTATGTTTCCACATCCCGCATCCCACATCCCACAATCTAGAAAGATTGGATGGCTGAAGTTAGTTCCACTAAAATAGATCAACAGTGCAGAAGGAAAATTGTGAAAAGAAGCTTGTGTAAAGAAGCTTGCGGAAAGGAGATTGCAGAAAGGAGCCTGTGCAAAGAAACTTGTGGAAAGGAGTTTGCGGAAAGGAAAAAGTGGACAGTCGACATCTTGCATCCAGCATCCCGCAATCTGGAGATCGACGGTTAGGAAATTGACCGACGAAGATCAACGATGGGGAATCATTGATGAGGACATCTTGGTGCGGAAATATGATTTCGGGGTTGAAATTGATGGTTATATCGACGTTCCAGATTGACATAGAGATAATACCAACGAATCTTTCTGGATTAGGAAATTGATCTCGTGGAAAGAATTTTGGTAGTGTGGAAGCACCTGCAAACGTTGGACAGAGGTACGGAAATGGTTTCCAAGATAATGAAATGATTTCTAAGGTGCAGGAAGAATGTGAAAGGACTTTCTGGAAGGTGTGATCCTTAGATATGAAAGGTCACAATAGCGAAAGGTGTGTTTGTTCAGTTTCAAGAGATGCAACTAATGAAAGAAGCTTAAACGCTGATAAGTATTTAAGTAGTGGCCTGAGTAAGAAGAAAGATGTCTCTACAGTTTGAATTGCATGATCAGAATCAGAGACCAATGGGTGTGACAGAATTTAGTGGGAGAGAAATCATGAGAAACATATCAGGGTGGCAGGGCAGTGCTAGGGTAGGCAATAGGCCTATAGCGGGTTGTTTCCTCCTCTCAGTTGTAGCTGATAAACCAGGGGGTTGTAGCTTCCTTCCAATTGGCATTGGTAAATAGGGTGTTGTAGCATCCTTTCAGTCATAGAAGATAATACCATCCTTGTCTGTAGAAACAGACAAAACTATTTGTAATTAACAATTTTGCAGTAATAAGACGTATTGGTGGTTTACCCTATTGGGCTTCCACATTAAAATCGTGTTCTTTGTATTCTTGTTGTTATGTGTATCTAATGATAGATTTAAAAGTGGTTAAAATAGTAAAGAGATAACATTACTGATTCAACCCCCCCCCTCTCAGTGATGACAAATAAAAAACAATATTTAGATACCCATTTGAGAGATAAGTATGGACACCTATTTTTATTAGATTTGGAATTATTTTGTCAACTTTTTCGAAATTGAGTTTTGAAACTGGATTTAGGTACCCATTTTAGAGATAACCATGGACCCCTATTTTTATGAGATTTGGAGCTATTTTCTCCCTCATTCAAGGTTAGTCAAACCAAGGTTGAAAATATGCACTATTTTTTACTTTCTCGGATTTAAGTTTTGAAAGTGGATTTAGGTAACCATTTGAGAGATAAGCGTGGACACAGATTTTATGAGATTTGGAGCTATTTTAGCCCTCGGTCAAGGTTGTTCAAACCAAGGTTGAAAATATGCATTTTTTCCAACTTTCTCGGAATTGAAATTTGAAAGTAGATTTAGATACCCATTTGAGAGACAAGCACGAACACCTATTTTTATGAGAATTAGAGCTATTTTGGCCCTCGTTCAAGGTTGGCGAAACCAACGTTGAAAGATGCACTTTTGTCAACTTTCTTGGAATTGAGTTTTTAAAGTGGATTTAGGTACCATTTAAAATATAAGCATGCACATATATTTTTATGATATTTGGATCTATTTTGGCCCTCGTTCAAGTTTGGTCACCTATTTTTATCAAGAGATAAGCATGGACACCTATTTTTATGAGATTTGGAACTATTTTGGCCCTGATCAGGGTTATTCAAACCAAAGTTGAAAATATTTACTTTGTCGACTTTCTCGAAATTGAGTTTTGAAAGTGGATTTAGGTACCCATTTGAGAGAAAACAACGGACACCTATTTTTATGAGATTTAGAGTTATTTTGGCCCCGTACTTTTGTTGGCTTTCTCGGAATTTAGTTTTGAAAGTGGATTTAGGTACCCATTTGAGACTTACGCATGGACACCTATTTTTGTGGTATTTGGAGCTATTTTGGCCCTCGTTCAAGGTTGGTCAAACCAAGGTTGAAAATATGCACTTTTGTTGACTTTCTCGAAATTGAGTTTTGAAAGTGGATTTAGGTACCCATTTGAGAGATAAGCATGGACACCTAATTTTATGAAATTTGGCAGTATTTTCAAAGTCGATTATGGTTTGTCAAACCAAGGATGAAAATTGCACTTTTTTCGACTTTCTCGGAATATAAAATTTAAAGTAGATATAGATACCCATTTGAGAGATAAGCATGGACACCTATTTTTATGAGATTTGGAGTTGTTTTGGCTCTCGTTCAAGGTTGCTCAAACCAAGGTTGAAAAGATGCACTTTTGTTGACTTTCTTGGAAATTAGTTTTGAAAGTGGATTTAGCTACCCATTTGAGATATTAGAATGGGCACCTATTTTTATGAGACTTTGAGTTATTTTGCCTGCATTTAAGGTTGGTGAAACCAATGTTGAAAATATGCACTTTTGTTGACTTCCTTGGAATTCAGTTTTGAAAGCTGATTTAGGTACCCATTTGTAGATAAGCACGGATATCTATTTTTATGATAAATGCAGTTATTTTGGCCCTCATTCGAGGTTGGTCAAACCAAGGTTGAAAATATGCATTTTTTTCGACATTCTTGGAATGGAAATTTTAAAGTATATTTAGATACCCATTTGAGAGATAAGCATGGACACCTATTTTTATGACATTTGGAACAAATTTGGCCGTTGCTCAAGGTTAGTCAAACCAAGGTTGAAAATATGCAATTTTGTTGACTTTCTCAGAATTGAAATTTTAAAGTAGGTTTAGATACCCATTTGAGAGATAAGCATGGACACCTATTTTTATGAGATTTAGAGCTATTTTGTCCCTTGTTCAAGGTTAGTCAAACCAAGGTTGAAAATATACACTTTTGTCGAGTTTCTCAGAATTGAGTTTTGAAAGTGGATTTAGGTACTGGTTTGAGAGATAAGCATAGACACCTATTTTTAAGAGATTTGGAGCTATTTTCTCCCTCGTTCAAGGTTGGTTAAACCAAGGTTGAAAAGATGCACTTTTTTTTACTTTCCCGGAATTGAGTTTTGAAAGTGAATTTAGGTACCCATTTTAGAGATAAGCGTGGACACCTATTTTTATGAGATTTGGATTTATTTTGACCCTCGTTCAAGGTTGGTCAAATAAAGGTTGAAAATATGCACTTTTGTCGACTTTCTCGGAATTGAGTTTTGAAAGTGGATTTAGGTACCAATTTGAGAGATAATCATGGACACCTCAGTTTTTATCATATTTGGAGGTATTTTGACACTCGTTCAAGGTTGGTCAAACCAAGGTTGAAAATATGTGCTAGTGTAAACTTTCTCGGAAATGAAAGTTTAAAGTAGATTTAGATACCCATTTGAGAGATAAACATGGACATTTATTTTTATGAGATTTCGAGTTATTTTTGCCATCATTCAAGGCTGGTTAAACCAACATTGAAAATATGCACTTTTTCCACTTTCTCGCAATTGAGTTTTGAAAGTGGATTTAGGTACCCATTTGAGATATAAACATGGAAACCTACTTTTATGAGATTTGTATCTATTTTGGCCCTCGTTCAAGTTTGGTCAAACCAAGTTTGAAAATATGCACTTTTTTTTACTTTCTCGGAATTGAAATTTTAAATTAGATTTAGATACCCATTTGAAAGATAAACATGGACACCTATTATTTTAGATTTGGAGTTATTTTGGCCTTGTTCAAGGTTTGTCAAACCAAGGGTGAAACTATGCACTTTTGTCGACTTTCTTGGAATTGAGTTTTCAAAGTGGATTTAGGTACCCATTTGAGAGATAAGCATGGACACCTTTGTTTATGAGATTTGGAGTTATTTTGGGCTTATTTCAAGGTTGGTCAAACCAAGCTTGAAAATATGCACTTTTGTTGACTTTCACGGAATTGAGTTTTGAAAGTGGATTTAGGTACCCATTTGAGAGTTAAGCATAAACACCTATCTTTATGATATTTGGAGCTATTTTGTCCTGCGTTCAAGGTTGGTCAAACCAAGGTTGAAAATATGCACTTTTGCCGACTCACTCGAAATTGAAATTTTAAAGTAGATTTAGCTACCCATTTGAGAGATGAACACCTATTTTTATGATATTTGGAGCTATTTTGGGCCGCGTTCAAGGTATGTCAAACCAAGGTTGAAAATATTCACTTTTGTCAACTTTCTCAGAATTGAAATTATAAAGTAGTTTTAGATACCCATTAGAGAGATAAGCATGGACACCTATTTTTATGAGATTTAGATATATGTTGACCCTCATTCAAGTTTTTTCAAACCAAGGTTGAAAATATGCACTTTTGTCGACTTTCTTGGAATTGAAAGTTTAAAGTAGACTTAGATACCCATTTGAGAGATAAGCATGGGAACCTATTTTTATAAGATTTGGAGTTGTCTTTCCCTCATTCAAGGTTGCTCAAACCGAGGTTTAAAAGATACACTTTTGTTGGCTTTCTTGGAATTGAGTTTGGAAAGTGGATTTAGGTACCCATTTGAGAGATAAGGATGGGCACCTATTTTTATAAGACTTGGAGCTATTTTGGCCCTCGTTGAAGGTTGGTCAAACCAAGGTTGAAAATATGCACTTTTGTCAACTTTCTAAGAATTGAGTTTTGAAAGAGGATTTAGGTATCCATTTGAGAGATAACCATGGAAACCTATTTTTATGAGATTTGGAGTTATTATGGCCCTTGTTCAAGGTTGGTGAAACCAAGGTTGAAAATATGCACTTTAGATGACTTTCTCGAAATTGAAATTTTAAAATAGATTTAGATACCCATTTGAGAGATAAGCATGGACACCTACTTTTATGCGATTTGGAGCTATTTTGGCCCTCATTCAAGGTTGGTTAAACCAACGTTGAAAGTATGCACTTTTGACAATTTTCTCGGAATTGAGTTTTTAAAGTGGATTTAGGTACCCATTTAAAAGATAAGCATGGACAGATATTTTTATGAGATTTGGAGATATTCTAGCCCTCGTTCAAGTTTGGTCAAACCAAGGTTGAAAATATGCACTTTTGTAGAATTTCTGAGAATTGAAATTTGAAAGTGGATTTAGGTACCCATTTGAGAGATAAATGATGAGCACCTATTTTTATGAGTTTTGGAGCTATTTTGGTCCTTGTTCAAGGTTGGTCAACTTTCTCGGAATTGAAATTTTAAAGTGGATTTAGATACCCATTTGAGAGATAAGAATGGACCCCTATTTTTATGAGATTTGGAGCTATTTTGGCCCTTTTTAAAGGTTACTCAAACGAAGGTTGAAAAGATACACTTTTGTTGACTTTCTCGGAATTGAGTTTTGAAAGTTGATTTATGTACCCATTTGAGAGATAAGCATGGAAACCTATTTTTATGATATTTGGAGCTATTTTATCCCTTGTAAAAGGTTGGTCAAACCAAGGTTGAAGATATGCACTTTTGTTGACTTTCTCGGAATTGAGTTTTCAAAGTGGATTTAGCAACCCATTTGAGTGATAAGCATGGACACCTACTTTTATGAGAGTTGGAGCTATTTTGACTCTTGTTCAAGATTGGTAAAACTACAGGTGAAAATATGCTTTTTTGTCGACGTTATTGGAATTGAAATTTTAAATTATATTTAGATACCCTTTTTTAAAGATAAGAATGGGCACCTATTTTTATGATATTTGGAGTTATTATGGCCCTCGTTCAAGGTTGGTCAAACCAAAGGTGAAAAGATGCACTTTTGTCAACTTTCTCGAAATTGATTTTTGAAAGTGGATTTAGGTACCCATTTGAGAGATAAGCATGGACATCTACTTTTATCATATTCGAATTTATTTTGGCCATCCTTCAAGGTTAGTCAATCCAAGGTTGAAAATATGAACTTTTGTTGAATTCACAGAATTGAGTTTTGAAAGTGGATTTATGTACCCATTTGAGAAATAACTAGAGACACTTATTTTATAAGATTTGGAGTTATTTTGGCCCTCATTCAAGGTTAGTCAAACCAAGGTTGAAAATATGCATTTTTGTCGACTTTCTTAGAATCGAGTTTCGAAAGTATATTTAGGTACCCATTTGAGAGACAAGCATGGACACCTATTTTTATGAGATTTGGAGCTATTTTGGCCCTTGTTCAAGGTTGGTTAAACCAAGATTGAAAACATGCACTTTTGTTGACTCTCTTAGAATTTTGTTTTGAAAGTGGATTTAGGTACCCATTTGAGAGATAAGAATGGACACCTATTCTTTTGATATTCAGAGCTATTTTGGCCATCCTTCAAGGTTTGTCAAACCAAGGTTGAAAATATGCACTTTTGTCGACTTTCTCGGAATTGAAAATTCAAAGTAGACTTAGATACCCATTTGAGAGATAACCATAGACAACTATATTTATGAGATTTGGAGCTATTTTGGCCCTCTTATGAGGTTGCTCAAACCAAGGTTGAAAATATGTAGTTTTTTTTACTTTCTCAGAATTGTGTTTTGAAAGTGGATTTAGGTACCCATTTTAGAGATAAGCATGGACACCCATTTTTATGAGAGTTGGAACTATTTTGGACCTCGTTCAAGATTGGTCAAACCAAGGTGGAAAATATGCACTTTTGTCGACTCTTTCGGAATTGAGTTTTGAAAGTGGATTTAGGTACCCATTTGAGACATAAGCATGGGCACCTATTTTTATCAGATTTGGAGCTATTTTGACAGTCATTCAATATTTGTGAAGCTTAGGTTGAAAATATTCACTTTTGTCGACTTTCTCAGAATTGAAATTTCAAAGTAGATTTACATACCCATTTGAGACATAAGCATGGACACCTATTTTTACGAGATTTGGATCTATTTTGGCTCTCATTAAGGGTTGGTCAAACCAAGGTTGAAAAGATGTAGTTTTGTCAAGTTTCTCAGAATTAAGTTTTGAAAGTGGATTTAGGTACCCATCTAAGAGATAAGCATGGACAGCTATTTTGATAAGATTTGGAGCTATTTTGTTTCTCATTCAAGGTTGGTCAAACCAAGGTTGAAAATAATCCTCTTTTGTCAACTTTACTGGAATTGAAATGCTAAAGTAAATTTAGATTCTCATTTGAGAGATAAGCATGGACACCTAATTTTTTTGAGATTTGGAATTGAGCTTTGAAAGTTGATTTAGATACCCATCTGAGATATAAGTATGGAAACCTATTTTTATGAGATTTGGATCTATTTTGGCCCACGTTTGAGGTTGGTCAAACCAAAGTTGAAAATATGCACTTTTGTCGGCTTTCTCGGAATTGAGTTTTGAAAATGGATTTAGGTGCCCATTTGAGAGATAAGCATTGGCACTTATTTTTATGACATTTGGAGCTATTTTGGCCCTCATTGAAGGTTGGCCAAATCAAGGTTGAAAATATGCACTTTTGTCGACTTTCTCGGAATTGAAATTTTAAAGTACATTTAGGTATCCATTTGAGAGATAAGCATCGACACATATTTTTATGAGATTTGGAGCTATTTTAGCCCTCGTTCAAGGTTGGTGAAACCAACATTAAAAAAATGCACTTTTTTCGACTTTCTCATAATTGAGTTTTGAAATTGGATTTAGGCACACATTTGAGAGATAAGCATGGACACCTATTTCTATGATATTTGGAGCTATTTCAGGCCCTCGTTCAAGGTTTGTTAAAACAAGTTTGAAAATATGCACTTTTGTTGACTTTCTCGAAATTGAAATTTTAAAGTAGATTTACATACCCATTTCAGACATAAGCATGGACACCTATTTTTATGAGATTTGGAGCTCTTTTGGCCCTCGTTCAAGGTTAGGCAAATAAGGGTTGAAAATATGCAATTTTTTCAACTTTCTCGAAATTAAGTTTTGAAAGTGGATTTAGGTACCCATTTGATAGATAAGAATGGACACCTATTTTTATGATATTTGGAGCTATTTTGGCCCTCTTTCAAGATAGGTCAAACTAGGGTCGAAAATATGCACTTTTTGTCGACTTTCTCGTAATGAAAATTTGAAACTCCATTTAGGTACCTAATTCTAGAGAAAAGCATGGACACCTATTGTTATATGATATGGAGATATATTGGGCCTCATTCAACCCATTTGAGACATAATCATGGACAACTATTTTTATGAGATTTGGAATTGTTATGGACGTCATTCAAGGTTGGTCAAACCAAGTTTGAAAAGATGCAGTTTTGTCAACTTTATAAGAATTGAGTTTTGAAATTGGATTTAGGTACCCATTTAAGAGATAAGGATGGGAACCTATTTTTATGAGACCTGGAGCTATTTTGGCATTCGATCAAGATTGGTTAAACCAAGGTTGAAAATATGCACTTTTCTTGACTTAATCAGAACAAAGTTTTGAAAGAGGATTTAGGTACCCATTTGAGAGATAAGCATGGACACCTATTTTTATGTGATTTGGATTTATTTTGGCCCTCATTCAAGGTTGGTCAAACCAAGGTTGAAAATATGCACTTTTGTCGACTTTCTCGGAATTGAAATTTGAAAGTTGATTTAGATACCCATTTGAGAGATAAGCATGGACACCTAATTTTATGAGATTTGGAGCTATTTAGGCCCTCTTTCAAGGTTGTTCAAACCAACGGTTAAAAGATGCACTTTTGTCAACTTTCTCAGAATTGCATTTTGAAACTGGATTTAGGTACTCATTTAAATGATAAGCATGGTCATATATTTCTATGAGATTTGGAGCTATTTTGGCCCTCGTTCAAGGTTGGTCAAACCAAGGTTCAAAATATGACCTTTTGTAGACTTTCTCAGAATTGAAATTTGAAAGTGGATTTAGGTACCCATTTGAGAGATAAGCATGGACGACTATTTTTATGAGATTTGGAGCTATTTTGGCCCGTGTTCAAGGTTGGTCAAACCAAGGTTGAAAATATGCACTTTTGTTGTCTTTGTCGGAATTGATTTTCAAAGTGAATTTAGGTAGATATTTGAGACGTAATCATGGACACCTATTTTTATGAGATTTCGATCTATTTTTGCCCACGTTCAAGGTTGCTCAGAGCAAGGTTTAAAATATGCTCTCTTTCGACTTTCTCATAATTGAGTTTTGAAAGTGGATTTAGGTACCCAATTTAGAGATAAGAATGAACACCTATTTTTATGAGATTTGGAGCTATTTTGGCCCTCGTTCAAGTTTGGTCAAACCAAGGTTTAAAATATGCAATTTTGTCAACTTTCTTGGAATTGAGTTTTTATAGTGGATTTAGGTACCCATTTGAGAGATAAGCATGGATACCTATTTTTATGACATTTAAAGGTATTTTGGCCCTGGTTCAAGGTTAGTCAAACCAAGGTTGAAAATATGTAGTTTTGTCGACTTTCTCAGAATTGAGTTTTGAAAGTGGATTTAGGTACCCATTTGACTGAGAAGCATGGAAAACTATTTTTATGATATTTAGAACTATTTTGGCCCTCGTTCAAGGTTGTTCAAACCAAGGTTGAAAATATGCACTTTTGTCGACATTCTAGGAATTGAAAATTTAAAATAGATTTAGATACGCACTTGAGAGATAAGCATGGAAACCTACTTTTATGATATTTGAAACTATTTTGTCCCTCTTTCAAGGTCGGTCAAACCAAGGTTGAAAAGATGCACTTTTGTCCATTTTCTCGGAATTGTGTTTTGAAAGTTGATTTATGTACCCACTTGAGAGATAAGCATGGATGCCTACTTTTATGATATTTTGAGTTATGTTGGCCCTCATTCACCGTTGGTCAACCCAAGGTTTAATATATGCACTTTTGTCCACTTTCTCAGAATATAAGTTTTAAAGTAGATTAAGACACCCATTTGAGAGATAAGTATGGCCACCTATTTTTATGAGATTTGGAGCTATTTTGGCCCTCGTTGAAGGTTGGTCAAACCAAGGTTGAAAATACACACTTTTGTCAACTTTCTCGAAATTGAGTTTTGATAGGGGATTTAGGTACCCATTTAAGAGATAAGCATGGATACCTAATTTTATGAAATTTGGAGTTATTTTCACCCTCAATCATGGTTTGTCAAACCAAGGATGAAAATATGCTCTTCTGTCGACTTTCTCGTAATTGAAAATTTTAAGTAGATTTAGATATCCATTTAAGAGATAAGCGTGGACACCTATTTTTATGATATTTGAAGTTGTTGTGGCCCTCGTTCAAGGTTGCTCAAACCAAGGTTGAAAAGATGCACTTTTGTCGACTTTCTCCGAATTGAGTTTTGAAAGTGGATTTAGGTACCCATTTGAGAGATAAGAATGGACACCTATTTTTATGAGACCTGGAGCTATTTTTTCCCTCATTAAAGGTTGGTCAAACTAATGTTGAAAATATGCCATTTGAGAGATAAGCATGGACACCTATTTTTATTAGATTTAGAACTAGTTTGTCTCCCGTTCAAGGTTGGTCAAACCAATGTTGAAAATATTTACTTTTGTCGACATTCCTGGAATTGAGTTTTGAAAGTGGATTTAGGTACCCATTGGAGAGATAAGCATTGATATCTATTTTTATGAGATTTGGAGCTATCTTGTCCCTCGTTCAACGTTGGTGAAGCCAGGGTTGAAATTATGCATTTTTGTCGAATTTCTCGGAATTAAGTTTTGAAAGTTGATTTAGGTACCCCATTTGGGATATAAGCATGGACACCAATTTGTATGATATTTTGAGCCATTTTGGCCCTTGTTCAAGGTTGGGCAAACCAACGTTGAAAATATGCAATTTTTTTGACTTTCTCGGATTTGAAATTTTAAAGTAGATTTAGATTCCCATTTGAGATATGAGCATGGACACCTATTTTTATGAGATTTATAGCTATTTTGTCCCTCATTCAAGGTTAGCCAAACCAAGGTTTATAATATGCACTTTGGACTACTTTCTCATAATTGAAAATTTAAAGTATATTTAGCTACCCATTTGAGACATAAACATGGACACCTATTTTAATGAGATTTCGAGTTATTTTGGCCCTCATTGAAGTTTGGTCAAACCAAGTTTTAAAATATGCTCGTTTTTCGACTTTCCCAGAATTGAGTTTTTAAAGTGGATTTAGGTACCCATTTTAGAGATAAGCGTGGACACCTATTTTTATGAAATTTGGAGCTATTTTGGCCCTCGTTCAAGGTTGGTCAAACCAAGGTTGAAAATATGTACTTTTGTTAACTTTCTCAGAATTGAGTTTTGAAAGTGGATTTAGGTACCCATTTGAGAGATAATCATGGACACCTATTTTTATCAAATTTGGAGCTATTTTTGACACTTGTCCAAGGTTCGACACACCAAGGTTGAAAATTGTGCTTGTGTAAACTTTCTTGGAATTGAAATTTTAAAGTAGAGTTAGATACCCATTTGAGAGATAAGCATGGACACCTATTTTTATGACATTTGCAGATATGTTGGCCCTCATTCAAGGTTGCTCAAACCAAGGTTGAAAATATGCACTTTTTTCGACTTTCTTGGAATTGAAATTTTAAAGTAGATTTAGATACCCATTTGAGAGATAAGCATGGGCACCTATTTTTATGAGATTTGGAGCTGTTTTTTCCCTCATTCAAGGTTTCTCAAACTAAGGTTGAAAGGATGCACTTTTGTCAAATTTCTCGGAATTGAGTTTGAAAAGTGGATTTAGGTACCCATTTGAGAGATAAGGATGGGCACCTAGTTTTATGAGACTTGGAACTATTTTGGCCCTCATTCAAGGTTGGTCAAACCAAGGTTGAAAATATGCCTTTTGTCGACTTTCTCAATATTGAGTTTTGAAAGAGGATTTAGGTACCCATTTGAGAGATAAGCATGGACACCTATTTTTATGAGATTTGGAGTTATTATGGCCCTTTTTCAAGGTTGTTCAAACCAAGATTGAAAATATGCACTTTAGTTGACATTCTCGGAATTGAAATTCTAAAATAGATTTAGATACCCATTTGAGAGAAAACCATGGACACCTATTTTTAGGAGATTTGGAGCTATTTTGAGCCTCTTACAAGGTTGCTCAAACCATTGTTGAAAAGATGCAATTTTTTGACTTTCTCATAATTGAGTTTTGAAAGTGGATTTAGGTACCCATTTTAGAGATAAGCATGGACACATATTTTTATGAGAGTTCGAGTTATTTTGGCCCTCATTCAAGGTTCTTAAAACCAAGATTGAAAATTAGCACTTTTGTCGATTCTCTCAAAAATGAGTTTTGAAAGTGGGTTTATGTATCCATTTTAGAGATAAGCGTGGAGAGCTATTTTTATCATATTTGGAGCTATTTTGACACTCATTCGAGGTTTTTCAAGCCAAGCTTGAAAATATTCACTGTTTTCGACTTTCTCAGAATTGAAATTTTAAATTAACTTCAGATACCCATTTGAGACACAAGCATGGACACCTATTTTTATGAGATTTGGAGCTATTTCGGTCCTCATTCAAGGTTGGTCAAAACAAGGTTGAAAAGATGCAGTTTTGTCGACTTTCTTGAAATTGAGTTTTGAAAGTGGATTTAGGTACCCATTTGAGAGATAAGCATCGATACCTATTTTTATCAGATTTGGAGTCGTTTTGACACTCCTTCAAGGTTGTTCAAACGAAGGTTGAAAATATGCACTTTTGTTAACTTTCTCGGAATTGAAATTTTAAAGTAGATTTAGATACCCATTTGAGAGATAAGCATGGACACCTATTATTATGAGATTTGGAGCTATTTTGGTCATCATTCAAGGCTGGTCAAACCAAGGTTTAAAAGATGCACTTTTGTCGACTTTGTCGGAATTGAGTTTTGAAAGTGGATTTAGGTACCCATTTGAGAGATAAGCATGGACACCTATTTTTATAAGTTTTGAAGTTGTTTTGTCTCTCGTTCAAGGTTGGTCAAACCAAGGTTGAAAATATGTGCTTTTGTTAACTTTGTCGGAATTGAAATTTTAAAGTAGATTTAGATACCCATTTGAGAGATAAACATGACACCTATTTTTATGAGATTTGGACTTATTTTGGCCCTCGTTCAAGGTTAATCAAACCAAGGTTGAAAATATGCACTTTTGTCTACTTTCTGGGAATTTAGTTTTGAAAGTGGATTTAGGTACCCGTTTGAGAGATAAGAATGGAAACCTATTTCTATGAGATTGGATCTATTTTGGCCCACATTCAAGGTTGGTCAAACCTAGGTCAAAAATATGAACTTTTGTCGACTTTCTCGAAATTGTGTTTTGAAACTGAATTTAGCTACCCATTTGAAAGATAAGCATGGAAACATATATTTATGAGATTTTGATTTATTTTGGCCATCGTTCAAGGTTGGTCAAACCAAGGGTAAAAAGATGCACTATTGTCGAATTTCTTGGAATTGAGTTTTTAAAGTGGACTTAGATACCCAGTTGAGAGATAAGCATGGACAACTATTTTTATGATATTTGGAGCTATTTGGCCCTCATTCAAGGCTGGTCAAATCGAGGTCGAAAATATGCACTTTTGTTGACTTTCTCGAAATTAAAATTTGAAATTTGATTTAGGTTCCCATTTGAGAGATAAGCATGGAAACCTATTTTTATGAGATTTGGAGATATGTTGGCCCTCGTTCAAGGTTGGTCAAACCAAGGTTGAAAATATGCACATTTGTCAACTTTCTTGGAATTGAAATTTTAAAGTAGATTTAAATACCCATTTGAGAGATAAGCTTGGACACCTATTTTTATGAGATTTGGAGTTATTTTGGCCCGCGTTCAATGTTGATCAAATCAATTTTGAAAACATGCACTTTTTGTCAACTTTCTCGAAAATGAGTTTTGAAAGTGGATTTAGGTACCCATTTGAGAGATAAGCATGGATACCTATTTTTATGAGACTTGAAGCTATTTTGGCCCTTGTTCAAGGTTTGTCAAACCAAGGTTTAAGATATGCACTTTTTGTCGACTTTCTCGGAATTCAGTTTTGAAAGCAGATTTAGGTACCCATTTGATAGATAAGCGTGGACACCTGTTTTTATGAGATTTGGGGTTATGTTTTCTCTTGTTCAATGTTGGTGAAACAAAGGTTGAAAATAAGCTCTTTTTTCGACTTTGTCATAATTGAAATTTAGATACCCATTTGAGAGCTACGCATGGACACCTACTTTTTTTAAGATTTGGCCCTCATTCAAGGTTGTTCAAACTAACGGTTAAAATATGCACTTTTATCAACTTTCTTGGAGTTAATTTTTCAAATTGGATTTAGGTACCCATTTAAAAGATAAGCATGGACAAATATTTTTATGAGATTTGGAGCTATTTTGTCCCTCATTCAAGTTTGGTCAAACCAAAGTGGAAAATATGAACTTTTGTAGACTTTCTCAAAATTAAAATTTGAAAGTGTATTTAGGTACCCATTTGACAGATAAGCATGGACACCTATTTTTAAGAGATTTGGAGTTATTTTAGCCCTCTTTCAAGTCTATTCAAACCAAGGTTGAAAAGATACAGATTTGTCGAATTTCTCGAAATTGAGTTTTGAAAGTGGATTTAGATACCCAATTCAGAGATAAGAATGGAAACCTATATTATGAGATTTGGGGCTATTTTTTCCTTTGTTCAAGGTTGGTCAAACCAATGTCGAAAATATGGACTTTTGTCGACTATCTTGGCATTGGGTTTTGAATGTGGATTCCATTTTAGAGATAAGCATGCACAAATATTTTTATGAGCTTTGGAGTTATTTTGATCCTCATTCAAGATTGGCCAAACCAAGGTTGAAAATATCCACTTTTGTCAACTTTCTCGGAATTGAAATTTTAAAGTAGATTTAGATACCCATTTGAAAGATAAGCATGGACACCTATTTTTATGATATTTGGAGTTATTTTGGCCCTCGTTCAAGATTGGTCTAACCAAGGAAAAGATGCACTTTTGTCGACATTCTCGGAATTGAGTGTCAAAAGTAGATTTAGGTACCCATTTGAGAGATAAGCATGGACACCTACTTTTATGAGATTTGGATTTATTTTGGCCCTCGTTCAAGGTTGGTCAATCCAAGGTTGAAAATATGAACTTTTGTCAACTTTCATGGAATTGAGTTTTGAAAGTGGATTTAGGTAACCATTTGAGAGATAAGCATGGAGAACTATTTTTATGAGATTTGGAGCTATTTTGGCCCTCGTTCAAGGTTAGTCAAACCAAGGTTGAAAATATGCAAGTTTGTCGACTTTCTCATAATTGAGTTTTGAAAGCAGATTTAGGTACCCATTTCAGAGATAATAATGGACACCTATTTTTATGAGATTTACAGCTATTTTGTCCCTCATTCAACGCTGATAAAATCAAGGTTGAAAATATGCACTTTTGTCGACTTTCTCCAAATTGAGTTTTGAAAATGAATTTATGTACCCATTTGAGAGATAACCATGGACAACTATTTTTATGAGATTTGGAGCTATTTTGGCCCTCGTTCAAGGTTGGTTAAACGAGGGTTGAAAATATGCACTTTTGTCGACTTTCTTGGAATTGAAAATTTAAAGTAGATTTAGATACCCATTTGAGAGATAAACATGGACACCTATTTTTATGGGAGTTGGAGTTATTTTGGCCCTCGTTCAAGGGTAGTCAAACCAAGGTTGAAAATATGCAATTTTGTCGATTCTCTTGGAATTGAGTTTTGAAAGTGGATTTAGGTACGCATTTGAGGGATAGGTATGGACACCTATTTTTATAAGATTTGGAGTTATTTTGACACTCATTCAAGGTCTCTCAAACCAAGGTTGAAAATATTCACTTTTGCCGAGTTTCTCGAAATAGAAATTTTAAAGTAGATTTAAATACCCATTTGCGAGATAAGCATCAACACCTATTTTTCTGAGATTTGGAGCTATTTTGGCCCTTGTTGAAGGTTGGTCAAACCATGGTTGAAAAGATGCACTTTTGTTGACTTTCACAAAATGGATTTAGGTACCCATTTGAGAAATAAGCATCGACACCTAATTTTATGAGATTTGGATCTATTTTGGCTCTCGTTCAAGGTGTTGTCAAACAAAGGTTTAAAATATCTGATTTTGTCAACTTTCTTGGAATTGAAATTTTATAGTAGATTTAGTTACCCATTTGGGAGGTAAGCACGGACAAATGTTTTTATGAGATTTGGAGTTATTTTGGCCCTCGTTCAAGGTTGGTCAAACACATGTTGAAAAGATGCACTTTTGTCGACTTTCTTGGAATTGAGTTTTGAAAGTCGATTTAAGTACCCATTTGAGATATAAGCATGGAAACCTATTTTATGAGATTTGGATCTATTTTGGCCCTCCTTCAAGATTGGTCAAACCAAGGTCGAAAAGATGCACTTTTGTCGACTTTCTTGGAATTGAAATTTTAAAGTAGATTTAGATACCCATTTGAAAAATAAGCATGGACACCTATTTTTATGAGATTTTGAGTTATTTTGGCCCTCCTTCAAGGTTGGTCAAACCAAGGGTGAAAAGATGCACTTTTGTCGATTTTCACGGAATTGAGTTTTGAAAGTGGATTTAGTTACCCATTTGAGAGATAAGCACAGACACCTATTTTTGTGAGATTTGGAGTTATTTTGGCCCTCATTCACGGTTGGTCAAAGCAAGGTTGAAAATATGCACCTTAGTCGACTTTCAGGGAATTGAGTTTTTAAAGTGGATTTAGGTACCCATTTGAGAGATTAGCATGGACTCCTATTTTTATGCGATTTGGAGCTATTTTGGCCCTCGTTCAAGGTTGGTCAAACCAAGGTTTAAAATATGCACTTTTGTCGACTTTCTTGGAATTGGAATTTTAAAGTAGATTTAGATACCCATTTGAGAGATAAACATGGACACCTATTTTTAGGAGATTTTTAGCCATTTTAGGCCTCGTTCAAGGTTGGTCAAACAAGGGTTGAAAAGATGCACTTTTGTCAACTTTCTCAGAATTGAGTTATGAAAGTGGATTTACGTATCCATTCAATAGATAAGCATGGACACCTATTTTTATGATATTTGGAGTTATTTTGGCCCTCGTTCAATGATGGTCAAGCCATGGTCGAAAATATGCACTTTTGTTGACTTTCTCGTAATTGAAATTTGAAAGTGGATTTAGGTACCCATTTGAGAGATAAGCATGGACACCTGTTTTTATGAGATTTCGATATATATTGGCCCTTGTTCAACGCTGGTCAAACCAAGGTTAAAAAGATGCACTTTTGTTGACTTTCTCGGAATTGAAATTTTAAAGTAGATTTAGATACCCATTTGAGACATAAGCATGGACACCTATTTTTATGAGATTTGGAGTTTTTTTCGCCCTCATTCAAGGTTGCTCAAACCAAGGTTGAAAAGATGCACTTTTGTTGACTTTCTCGGAATTGATTTTTTATAGTGGATTTAGGTACCCATTTGAGAGATAAGCATGGGAACCTATTTTTAAGAGACTTGAAGATATTTTGGCACTTGTTCAAGGTTGGTCAAACCAAGGTTGAAGATATGCACTTTTCTTGACTTGCTCGGATTTGAGTTTTGAAAGCAGATTTATCAGGAACCCATTTGAGTGATAAGCATGGACATAACCTTTTATGAGATTTGTAGTTATTTTGGCTCTCGTTCAAGGTTGGCCAATCCAAGGTTGAAAATATGCACTTTTGTCGACTTTCATAGAATTGAGTTTTGAAAGTGGATTTAGGTACCCATTTGAGATATAAGCATGCACACCTATTTTTATGATATTTGGAGCTATTTTGGCCCGCGTTAAAGGTTAGTCAAACTAAGGTTGAAAATATGCACTTTTTTCGACTTCATCACGTTTTTAAGGTATTTCTTGTTTTTGGGGTAGCAGTGCCCGTCAAAAGTATGCTGAGTGGATACTCATTGGATGAGGAATTTAATTCCGCATGCAACGAGCTTTCCCGATCAAAATTTGAGTAAAAACATAGGGAGATATGTCAAAAATACGAACAAAAAAAGTAGTTTTTTTTATGATACCTATCCCCAAATTTATATTAATTTTTTTTTTAAGAGGTGCTCCCTTTTTTAATTTTAAAGAGTTTTGATTGGCTAATACATGATGACATGGAATTTGTATTATTTTTGGAAGGCCCATTTTAAATTGAAATTTTCTTTATTGCCTATTTTTATGAGATTTGGATCTGTTTTGGCCCTTGTTGAAGTTTGGTCAAAACAAGGTTGAAAATATGCACTTTTGTCGAATTTCTTGGAATTGAAATTTTAAAGTATATTTAGATACCCATATGAAAGATAATCATGGACACCTATTTTTATGAGATTAGGAGTTATTTTGGCTCTCGTTCAAGGTTGGTCAAACCAAGGGTGAAAAGGTGCACTTTTGTCGACTTTCTTGGAATTGAGTTTTGAAGGTGAATTTAGGTACCCATTCGAGAGATAAGCATGGAAACCTACTTTTATGAGATTTAGAGTTATTTTGGCCCTCATTCAAGATTGTTCAAACCAAGGATTAAAATATGCAATTTTGTCAACTTTCACGGAATTGAGTTTTGAAAGTGGATTTAGGTAGCCATTTGAAAGTTAAGCATGGACACCTATTTTTATGAGATTTGGGGCTATTTTGGCACTCATTCAAGGTCGGTCAAACCAAGGTTGAAAATATGCACTTTTGTCGACTTTGTCGGAATTGAGTTTTGAAAGTGGATTTAGGTACCCATTTGATAGATAAGCATGGACACCTATTGTTATGAGATTTAAAGTTAGTTTTCCCCTCGTTCAAGGTTTGTCAAACCAAGGTTGAAAATATGCACCTTTGTCAACTTTCTCAGATTTGAAATTTTAAAGTAGATTTAGATACCCATTTTAGAGATAACCATGGATAGCTATTTGTATGAGACTTGGATCTATTTTAGCCCTCGTTTAAAGTTGCTCAAACCATGGTTGAAAATATGCAGTTTTGTTGACTTTCTCGAAATTGAGTTTTGAAAGTTGATTTAGGTACCCATTTGAGAGATAAGACTGGGACCTATTTTTATCAGACTTGGATCTATTTTGGCCCTCGTTCAAGGTTGGTCAAACCAAGTTCTAAAATATGCACTTTTGTCAACTTTCTCAGAATTGAGTTTTGAAAGCAGGTTTAGGTGCCCATTTGAGATATAAGCATGGACACCTATTTTTATGAGATTTCACAACAGGATTTGAACCCGAAATCCAATGACAAAATCCAATGACGTCCAATGTATCATAAGGATCTGTCAGATAGTAACGATGAAAAGTACTAATCCTTTTAAATTATTTTAGTGCCGTCGAATTTTCGACACTAGTGCGTAGGATTTTCGACACTAGGACTATTCCGACACTAGGGCGTAGGATTTTCGACACTAGGGCGTATGATTTCCTACACTAGGGCATAGGATTTTGGTCACTAGGGTGTAGGATTTCTGACACTAGGGCTATGTCATCAGATTTTCGACACTAGGGAAAATATATATATATATATATATATATATATATATATATATATATAATCAGAGGTCAATTGTGTTTACATAGAGGAGGGTTTGCAGCGGTTAGGGTTTACAGAGGCAGAGGAGTGCTTGGTTTGAAACAATCATTCATGTCCCTCTACAATGAACTCCCTCATTTGAATTGGTTTGAAACAATCATTCGGGTCCCTCTACAATCAACCATTTTTGTAGTGGATCTACAAGATATTTTAGTGGGTTTTTACTTATCAGGGAAGTCCTTTTAGACCTGTTATGGATGGCTTTCAAGTGGGATGCTCTCAGAATGGTGGACATGGGACCTGCTCTGCAAAAACTGAGATTTTGATGGATTTGTCATGGTTTAATCACGTGTTCACTATTCCTATTAGATTCCCACAGAACCAAATTGTACATGATATAATAGCAACAACGCTCACAGCTTTAGTAGCTCTTGCTTGCCTCCTCTTTTGGGTTGATATGGCTAAGCGAGATGTATTTGATCAGGTATTTTTTTGTAAGCATTTCTCTTTTCTCACCAAATCAATGTCTTGTTTTTTTTCAATTTATTTTTCCTTTGTGTCTATGGAAAATGAACTTGTGACCCCTCGTTGAGACATGATTTTCGAAGAACTGAGTAGACTGTGTTGAGTGAATTTTGAATAAATTGACAATTCACTAAATTAATCGTTGTTTGCATATTGTACAAGAGTTTGCTTGGAAAATAAATTGGCTGATACACTCACTTGGGCTTTCCAGAATGAGGAACTAGCATTACAACAATGTGCCTAGTAAGAAACCCACCCTCGTTTCAAAACTGCATTTCTAGTTTCCTTTCATTTAGACTTTGGTACTGGAAACATTATTTTTGTCTCCTTTGAGATTGAATCGACTTACGATTCCTTTTTTTTTTACATTAACTCACCAATAAGGGCACATGGCCTCTCCAACCCTTGTTGAATAAACAATTAGGAATTCCAATTTTATTTATAAAATACCCAACTGAGATGTCATGGAGGAAAGTATCCATATCATATGGGATTGGAACCCCCATTTTGATTCCAAAAACATTTTTTGCGCGACCAAATCCCATGATTTGGATATTTTTATGAAAATGTAGATTCCCTTGGGGTGTTTTTCTTTCCATGTGTATTGGTCTGATTTCATTTCAGGTAGCTTTTGAAATGTTGAAAGGAACTCAGAGAAAGAAGAGTTGTAGGTGGCTATCTACTAATTGTTTGACAAAAGTCCTCAACCAAGTACTTTTCCACTAAGTGTTTGACAAAATTCCTAAACCAATATTTCCATATCTCCCTCATTCGGATTTTGAGGCCAAAAAAAATATACAGGGTTCGACTCAAAGATTCAACCAAGAAATTTCTAGAAATCCTAGTAACCCTTTTTTTTGGTCCATAATCCAGCTAGCAAAGTGTGTTAATTAGGCCCCTTCAAGGTTGATTTTTTTCACTTTGAAAGAGACCCATTTGATATGGAGAAGTGAATATTAGTACTATACAGTTCCTTTAGGTTTTCACCCATAAATTTTAAATAATGACCTTAGATTTTGATTTCTTCTCCCTCAGAAAAACCTTTATTGTTTACCTTCTGGAGACCAAATCTCACTCAATTTTAGCTCGATTTTCACCAAACAGAAGGCAATGCGTTAATTATAGTTGTAATTTATTTATAATGAACTTAGGAAATTTTAGTTTTAGATAATTTATGAAAGGTATATTAGACAGAACAACTTGCATGCCAAGAGGCATTTTTCCCATTTGAACCTAGTTTGAGACCAATTTTTATAAATGATTGGGGATACACTCGTAAGAACAAATTTCGATCTGAGGCATAGATGAATCTACCTATGCAAGTGCCATGACTTGAACCTCCTTGGAAGCCATTGATAGTAGTTTTGTGGCCTTTCAGCTCCATAATTTTTACCATCCAACTGATGATTAGCCATAACAAGTGCCATGTAGGGAACATATCCCAAATCAAATGATGACATGGAACTCCAAAGTTTATCTTCAAAGGCTTTTTTCAAATCCATTTCTTTCTCTCAAATTGTAACTTTTTGAGCAAAAAAATATTATTTTTTTCCTATAGGGAAAAAATATATTTTTGAGCTCCTCGTGGACTTAGAAGCTGGTCGAAGTGAAGGCCAAGGCAAGAACAAAAATCTGTGTAAGGCCTCTATCACTCCTATGGGATTATTATGAAGGAAATTGGTTTTATAAGTTTCGTACTCTTGCTATGAGATAATTACAAACTGCAGTTGTGTTTTACCAGTTAAATAAATATTGTTTTTAAATATTTCTAATAGAGTAGCGAGATATTGAGCCAACCTGTTCAGTTATGGTTACTTTGAGTACATTATTTTGTTTACAAGTTTTATAACAGAACTTACCGAAGTTTAAAACATTGTTTACTATGTTTTTCTAGCTTGGCCTTGAAATACTATAGTTGAGAAAAGTTTTCTTGAAAAGAGTTTTCTTTAAAAAAATCATTAATTTACAGTCAGCCCAGAGGGTCTTAGCTATAACAGATCTACATACAAAAGACTATGGGTCTTTTGTTGATTCTAGGAAAAAAATAGTTTTCTTAATTACTACTAAAGAATGGATGCATAAATTGTGCAACGCCTGTGTATTTTTGTCTTTGTAAAAAAATTAGTTTAAATGACCCTAGTTGGAATGGAGTGAAAAATATTGCTCAGTTAAATCTCAGATTTACAACGGTTTTTTTTTTTTGGAAGAAAGTACAAATCTTGAACAAGTTTTTACCTGTGAGGTTAATTACCTTAATAACTATACTTGATTCATTGTTTTCATTGTGGAGTTTTATGACGTAAATAAAAAAGGGCAAAAGCCACTATTGTAGAAGAAGATTATTGTTTGGAAACTCTTTGTTTATAATTTTTCCCTTTTATTTAAGGCTTACTAAGCCGTGGTAAGGAAATTTAAAAAGAATCACCCAAGAGAAGTATAGCAATACTTTTATGTTAACTACTTAATCCTAACTAAGATATAACAAATGTTGGAATTCTTTTTCTTTTAAACGATATAACTTACAGAGTTTAGTTTGTAATCCTTTACTTTGAAAAGGAAATAGTTTATCATTTACCAAATTTCCACCATCTTCCTTTTACTAGAAAGTACGCCATTTAAATATATAATTACCAGGCTTAACTAAAAAAAATATAAGGGGTTCAACCCTAAGCCTGAATCTTGATCTACAAACTTGGTGGTATAGATCTAGGGTTTAAATGTGTTTAATGTTTATGACTAAAAAGTCTTTCTCTGTCTAAATTAATTTTTATTTATAATATTAAATCCAAGATATGTTTTAAAACTAAGCCAAGCTTTTAAACTGTAACTACTTATTACAAAGACAATGCCTAAAAATCAGAAGCCTGATTGTTTTTAAATAGTGTAGTACTAAATTCTATTGATTATATGAAGTCTTCGAATACTTTGCAATTTTATTGTAGAAAGTCTGAATAGGGTAGAAAATTTCATCATTGTGTGTATATGTCATGTTCACAATGTTAATCGAAAATGTCACCATTATGTGTACCTGTCAAGGTACATACATACTAACCCCGCATAAATACTTTGTGATTTATGCAAAATGTTGACACGTACATACATACTGACCCCGCATAAATACTTCTTGATATATGAAAAATGATTATCCAAGATATTTTTGCAGCTATAAAAGTATTCGAGTAGCCAAGTAGATTATTATGCAGTGGATGACTTTGTATAGTTTACTAGGATATATTTTTGTTAACCATATCATATACAAAAGAACGCAGTGTTGCAATTAGTGTATAGTTCAATGGATAAGAACAATATGCAATAGCATGCTGGTATATTGAACTTGCCCTGTAGGGGATATTTTTAACTCGTAGGATGTTAAAAGTAATCTGGTACATATTGACCCCGCATAAATACTTCGCGATTTATGCAAAATGTTGGCAGGTACATACATACTGACCCCACATAAATACTTGATATATACAAAATGATTATCCAAAATATTTTTGCAGTGATAAAATTATTCTAGTAGGAAAGTAGATTATTAGGAAGTAGAGACAGTGTGTATAGTTTACGAGGATATTTTTTGTTAACCATAGCATATACAACAAAAAACACAGTGTTGCAGTTTGAATGCCAATATTTTTTACCTGCTGGTATGTTTTGAAATATATTAAACCTTGTATTTTGTAGTTTTCAATAGGAGTTTGTGGTAGGTATTTTATTCATTGTGGTCAAGGCATGAAGCTTTTTATTAATTAAGGATTTTAATTATTCAAAACAAGTTCATTTCTTAAAGTGACATTTGATTCCCCACAAAAGATATATATTTTAATAATGTTGGGTTTAGCGAGCTCATACCCAGTGTTTCCCTACTCTTGGGAGCTTTGGAGTGGGTATGAAACATTCCTAAATTTATAGGTATGGCGGTGGGTACATGGAAATGTTTAGGGAGATTTTGTGGCAGATTTGACCTGTTCCAAGTTGGCATTGTGTGGTTTAGGTAGCTCTTTCAATCATCTGGCATGTCATCTCTTTATATAGTTTCCCTGTCAGTGCAATGATTCTTCCCAATGTTTGACAGTTTCCCTGTGATTGCCATTACATGAGTTTGATCAAACAAGCCACTACACACCGGAGGCTTAATAATCTATGTGATGATTGATTTTCATCATTAAGTTTTCCAACTATAGAGACTAATATTTTCTATCAATTATGGAGTTTAACTTATTTATCTGTGCTGGTTTGATGGGATAAATGGGAGATATGGATGGGAAACCCATGAAGGAGGAGGAGGAATACCTGGGGTGTTTGCTGGAAAGAAAAAATGAGCAGAACGGGCTAATTTTTGGGTATAGAACCTCCATTTGAGATGTCCCCACCCACTTTATAAGAAATAAATTTCTAGGGGTATGATTCAAATGCATAGAACTTTGAAGCATGAAGTGAGTTGTTTTTTGGAATGATTTATCTTGAGGTATCCAGGTACCTTGGCCCACATAGAACTTGGTTGGACAGATTCCTGTTGTCAAACTAAGTAGTGGACTAATCGTTGGGTACTGAAACTCTATTTGAGATGTCCCCACCCACTTTATAATAAATAAATTTCTAGGGGTATGATTCAAATGCACAAAACTTTGAAGCATAGAGCGAATTGTTTTTGGGAGTGCTTTATTTTGAGGTCTCCAGGTCCCTGAGTCCACATCAAACTTGGTCGAACAGGTCCATGCTTTCAAAATAAGGGGATGATCTGGGAAACTTTCTAAGAAGAATGTGAAATTTCATTTTTGCATTAATTGCCTAGGCGCACAAAATTTCAACACCGTATTCTTTTGTAAGGTATGAAGTTACTAGAGATAAAAACTTAAAATTCAATCTATCAATGTTGATAGGAATATACATTGATGAGATTAGATTATTCACACTCTTTTCCAAATATCATAGCATTTAAGTAGATAGAACTATGTTGGAATACGGTGTAACAAAACCAACAAATAAAGAAAGAGAACGTTGTCAACTATATGTTTGAAAACATTGAATTTCTTCCACATCAATTACTAAAATTTTGTGCTCAATAAACTATTCATTATAATAGGCAAGGAAGCAAATGCATTGTTTCAACAGCAACGTGGTCACAATGGTTAATAATTTGAGTTTTTTATTTACCATGAAATAAGCTCATTGCCATGATAGTGTTCCATATTCTGCATTTAGACATAGGCTGCTCTTAAATCATTTTCCATGTCCATTTTTATACAACTTTTGTTTCAACTTATGACTTATGGAAAATGCATTTCTAGTCTACATCTTCATGACTATAGTTTAATCTCAGATGATGTCAAAACGTTGGATTGAAATTCCAAAAATGACATAAAAATCATCGATCAATGTTTCCTCTGCATGACTATAGGTTAGTCAATATAGTAGCTCATGTATATTTTCTCTTCATTTAAAGTTATGCAATTTTGTAATGTTTATGACAAAATTACTATTGAATGTCACCACATTGAAATATGATAGTTACAAGTTGAGAACCAATCTAATATGAAATAATCAATAGTAATAATTGATCATTATCAAGTGGAGCATAAAATATACACTCACGCTATTACAAACAATGGACTTTTACATTCATACTTATTTTAGCAGCATACTACAACAATATGTTTCTGAAGTATTTGATAAAAAACCCTGACCCAATCATAGTAAGGCCGTGTTAAAACCTTAATTTGAATTAGGAACACACACTATAGCATTATTATAGTCATTGACAGAATAGGTGAACACGTTTTAACTATGAATACAAATTATTTTTATTAATATACAGTATCCCGTCCATTATCTGACGTTCAATGCCCAGCAATTGTTGTCGGATTTCATGTCAATCTCACGAAATTGCTGTGGCTCCGATGGTAGATTGTCGTAGGAAATCTGACGGCCTTGCCATAGGAAATTTGATGGCCTTGTTGTAGGAAATCCGACGGCCTGGCCGTAAGAAATCCAACGGTCATGCCGTACGAAATTCGATGGCCTTGGCTTGGCTGTCGAATATTCGACGTTACGCCATCGACAACAAAAAAAATTGAAGGTGTCGAACACTCGACAGGTTAGTGTCGAATTTCAAACATGGTAGTCGTAAAATTTTGGCCTCAAATTCTGTTGTGTTTACAGTTATTTTTCCTCTCGTTCAAGGTTGGTCAAACCAAGGTTGAAAATATGCACCTTTGTTGACTTTCTCAAAACTAAAATTTTAAAGTAGATTTAGATACTCATTTGAGAGATAAGCATGGACACCTATTTTTATCATATTTGGATTTATTTTGGCCCTCTTTCAAGGTTGGTCAAACCAACATTGAAAGTATGCACTTTTGTCAAATTTCATTGAATTGAGTTTTTAAATTGGATTTAGGTTCCCATTTAAAAGATAAGCATGGACACCTATTTTTATGAAATTTGGAGCTATTTTTGCCCTCGTTCAAGGTGTGTCAAACCAAGGTTGAAAATATGCACTTTTGTTGACTTTCTCGGAATTGAGTTTTGAAACTAGATTTAGGTACCCATTTGAGAGATAAGAATGGACACCTATTTTTATGAGATTTGGAGCTATTTTGACCCTCATTGAAGGTTGGTTAAACCAAGGTTTAAAATATGCACTTTCATCGAGTTTCTCGGAATTGAGTTTTGAAAGTGGATTTAGGCACCCATTTGAGATATATGCATGCACACCTATTTTTATGAGATTTGGAGCCCATGTTCAAGTTTGGTCAAACCAAGGTTTAAAATATGCAATTTTGTGGACTTTCTCGGAATTAAGTTTTGAAAGTGGATAAAGGTACCCATTTGAGAGATAAGCATGGACAAAACATTTTATGATATTTCAAGCTATTTTGGCCCTTGTTCAAGGTTGGTCAAACCAAGGTTGAAAATATGCAATTTTGTCGATTTTCTCGGAATCGAGTTTAGAAAGTGAATTTCAGTACCCATTTGAGACATAGGAATGGAGACCTATTTTTATGAGATTTGGAGCTATTTTTTCCTCATTCAAGGTTGGTCAATGGTAAGGTTGAAAATATGCACTTTTGTCGACTTTCTCGGAATTGAAATTTTAAAGTACATTTATATACCCATTTGAGGGATAACCATGGACACCTATTTTTATCAGATTTGGAGCTATTTTGGCCCTCGTTCAAGGTCGATCAAAACAAGGTTGAAAAGATGCACTTTTGTTGACTTTCTTAGAATTGAGTTTTGAAAGTTGATATAGGTACTCATTTGAGAGATAAGCATAGACACCTATCTTTATGAGATTTGGAGATATTTTGGCCCTAATTTAACATTGCTCAAACCAAGCTTGAAAATATGCACTTTTGTCGATTTTCTCAGAATATAAATTTTAAAGTATATTTAGATACCCATTTCAGAGATAAGCATGGACACCTATTTTATGAGATTTTGAGATATTTTTTTCCTCATTCAAGGTTGGTCAACCCAAGGTTGAAAAGATGCACTTTTGTCGCATTTCTCTTAATCTAGTTTTGAAAGTGGATTTTGGTACCCATTTGAGAGATACGCATGGAAACCCTATATTTATGAGATTTGGAGCTATTTGGGCCCTCTTTCAAGGTTGGTCAAATGAAGGTTGAAACGATAAACTTTTGTCGCCTTTCTCAGAATCAAGTTTGAAAAGTGGATTTAGGTACCCATTTGAGAGATAAGTATGGACATCTATATTTTTTATATTTGGAGTTGTTTTGGCCCTCGTTCAAGGTTGGTCAAACCAAGGTTGAAAATGTGCAATTTAGTCGACTTTTTCATAATTGAGGTTTGAAAGTGTATCTAGGTACCTATTTGAGAGATAAACATATACACCTATTTTTATGAGTTTTGGAGCTATTTTGGCCTTCGTTCAATGTTGATAAAACCAAGGTTGAAAATATGCAATTTTGTCGATTTTCGCGGAATTAATTTTTGAAAGTGGATTTAGGTACCCGTTTGAGATATAAGCATGGACATCTATTTTTAGGAGATTTGGAGATATTTTGGCCCTCGTTCAAAGTTGGTCAATCCAAGGTTGAAAATTAACACTTTTGTCGACTTTCTCGAAATTCAAATTTAAGTAAATTTAGATACCCATTTGAGATATAAGCATGGACACCTATTTTTATGATATTTGGAGCTATTTTGGACCTCATTCAAGGTTATTCAAACCAAGGTAAAAAAGATACACTTTTGTGGACTTTCTCATAATTTAGTTTTGAAAGTGGATTTAGGTACCCATTTGAGAGATAAGCACGTTCACCTATTTTATGAGATTTGGAGCTATTTTGGCCCTCATTCAAGTTTGGTCAAACCAATGTTGAAAATATGCATTTCTATCGACTTTCTGGGATTTTAGTTTTGAAAGTGGATTTAGGTAGCAATTTGAGAGATAAGCATGGACACCTATTTTTATGAGATTTGGAGCTATTTTGGTCCTCATTCAAGGTTGGTCAAACCAAGGGTTCAAAATATGCACTTTTGTCGACTTTATCGGAATTGAAAATTTAAAGTAGATTTAGATACCCATTTGAGAGATAACCATGGACAGCTACTTTTATGACATTTTGAGCTATTTTGGCCCTTGTTGAAAGTTGGTCAAACGAAGGTTTAAAAGATATGTTTTTTTTACTTTCTCGAAATTCAGTTTTGAAAGTGGATTTAGGTACCCATTTTAGAGATAAGTGTGGACACCTATTTTTATGAGGTTTGGAGCTATTTTTCCCTCATTCATTGTTGGTAAAAGCAAGGTTGAAAATATGCACATTTGACGACTTTCTTCGAATTGAGTTTTGAAAGTGGATTTAGGTACTCATTTGAGAGATAAGCATGGGCACCTATTTTTATCATATCTGGAGCTAATTTGGCACTCGCTCAAGGTTGGTCAAACCAAGGTTGAAAATATGCACTTTTGTTAACATTCTCGAAATTGAAATTTTAAAGTAGATTTAGATATCCGTTTGTGAGATAAGCATGGACACCTATTGTTTATGAGATTTGGAGCTATTTTGGTCCTCGTTCAAGGTTGGTCAAACAAGGTTGAAAAGTTACACTTTTGTTGACTTTCTCAAAATTGAGTTTTGAAAGTGGATTTAGGTACCCATTTGAGAGATAAGCATGGACAGCTATTTTTATCAGATTTGGAGCTATTTTGTCTCTCATTAGAGGTTGGTCAAACCAAGATTGAAAATATGCACTTTTGTCAACTTTTTTAGAATTGAAATTTTAAAGTAGATTTAGATACCCATTTGAGAGATAAGTATGGACACCTATTTTTATGAGATTTGGAGTTATTTTGGCCCTCGTTCAAGCTTGGTCAAACCAAGGGTGAAAAGATGCAGTTTTGTTGACTTTCTTTGAATTGAGTTTTGAAAGTGGATTTAGGTACCCATTTGAGAGATAAGCATGGAAACTTATTTGTATGAGATTTGGAGTTATTTTGGCCCTCATTCAAGCTTGTTCAAATCAAGGTTGAAAATATGCACTTTTGTCGACTTTCACGGAAATGAGTTTTGAAAGTGGATTTAAGTACCCATTTGAGAGTTAAGCATGGACACCTATTTTTATGAGATTTGGGGATATTTTGTCCTTGGTTCAAGTTTGGTCAAACCAAGGTTGAAAATATGCACTTTTGTTGACTTTCTCATAGTTGAAATTTTAAAGTAAATTTAGATACTCATTTTAGAGATAGGCATGGACACCTATTTTTATGAGATTTGGATTTGTTTTTTCCCTCGTTCAAGGTTGCTCATACCAAGGTTGAAAAGATTCACTTTTGTCGACTTTCTCAGAATTGAGTTTTCAAAGTGGATTTAGGTACCCATTTGAGAGATAAGCATGGGAACCTATTTTTATGAGACTTGATCTATTTTGGCCCTCGTTCAAGGTTGGCCAAACCAAGTTTTAAAATATGCACTTTTGTCGACTTTCTCAGAATTGAGTTTTGAAAGCGGATTTAGGTACCGATTTGATAGATAAGCATTGACACCTATTTTTATAAGATTTGGAGTTATTTTGGCCCTCGTTCAAGGCTGGTCACACCAAGGTTGAAGATATGCACTTTTGTCGACTTTCTCCGAATTCAAATTTTAGATTAGATTTAGATACACATTTGAGAGATAAGCATGGACACATATTTATATGAGATTTGGAGCTATGTTGCACCTCATTCGAGGTTCGCCAAATAAAGGTTGAAAATATGCACTTTTGTCGACTTTCTTAGAATTTGAAATTTAAATTAGATTTAGATAGCCATTTGAGAGATAAGCATGGACACCTATTTTTATGAGATTTGGAGTTTTTTGGCCTGCGTTCAAGTTTTTCAAACCAAAGTTGAAAAGATACAATTTTTTCGACTTTCTCATAATTGAGTATTAAAGGTGGATTTAGGTACCCATTTGAGAGATAAGCATGGCCACCTATTTCTATGAGATGTGGAGCTATTTTAGCCCATTTTCAAGATTGGTCAAAAAAGGTTGAAAATATGCATTTTTGTCAACTTTCTCGGAATTGAGTTTTGAAAGCGAATTTAGGTAGCCATTTTAGAGATAAGCATGGACACCTACTTTTATGAGATTTGGAAATATTTTGGCCCCTGTTCAGGGTTGGTTAAACCAAGGTTGAAAATATTCACTTTTGTCGACTTTCTCAGAATTGAAATTTTAAAGTAGATTTAGATACTCATTTGAGAAATAAGAATGGACACCTATTTTTATGAGATTTGGAGATATTTTGGCCCTCGTTCAAGGATGGTCAAAACAACGTTGAAAAGATGCACTTTTGTCAACTTTCTTGAAATTAAGATTTTAAAGTGGATTTAGGAACCTATTTAAAATATAAGCATGGACATACATTTTTATGAGATATGGAGCTATTTTGACTCTCGTTCAAGTTTGGTCAATCTAAGGTTGAAAATATGTACTTTTGTCAACTTTCTCGAAATACAATTTTTAAAGTAGATTTAGATACCCATTTGAGAGATAAGCATGGACACCTATTTTTATGAGATTTGGATCTATTTTTGCCCCTATTCAAGGTTGGTCAAACCAAGGTTGAAAAGATTTTTTTATCGACTTTTTCAAAATATAGTTTTGAAAGTGGATTTAGGTACCCATTTAAGAGATAAGAATAGAAAGCTATTTTTATGAGATTTGGAGCTATCTTGGACTTCATTCAAGGTTGGTCAAACCAAGGTTGAAAATATGCACTTTTGTCGAATTTCTTAGAATTAAGTTTTTAAAGTGGATTTAGGTACCCATTTGAGATATAAGGATGGACACCTATTTTTATGAGATTTGGAGCTATTTTTTCCCTCATTCAAGCTTAGCCAAACCAAGGTTGAAAAGACACACTCTTTTCGACTTTCTCGGAATTGAGTTTTGAAAGTGGATTTAGGTACCCATTTGAGAGATAAGAATGGACACCTATTTAAGATTTGGAGCTATTTTGTCCCTCATTCAATGTTGGTCAAACCAAGGTTAAAAATATGCACTTTTGTCGACTTTATCAGAATTGAAAGTTTAAAGTAGATTTAGATAACCATTTGAGAGATAACCATGGACACCTATATTTATGAAATTTTGACCTATTTTGGCCTGCGTTAAAGGTTGGTCAAATGAAGGTTGAAAAGATGCACTTTTTTAACTATCTCGAAATTGAGTTTTGAAAGTGGATTTAGTTACCCATTTTACAGATAAGCGTGGACAACTGTTTTTATGAGGTTTGGAGCTATTTTGGCTGTCATTCAAGGTTGGATAAACCAAGTTTGAAAAGATGCACTTTTCAACTTTATCATAATTGAGTTTTGAAAGTGGATTTAGGTACCAATTTGAGAGATAAGAATGGACACCTATTTTTATGATATTTGGAGCTATTTGGACTGTCATTCAAGGTTTGTCAAACCAAGGTTGAAAACATGCACTTTTGTTGATTTTCTCGGAATTGAGTTTTGAATGTGGAATAAGGTACCCATTTGAGAGATAAGCATGGACACTTATTTTTATGAGATTTGGCACTATTTTGGCTCTCATTCAAGGTTGGGCAAACCAAGCTTGAAAATATGTGCTTTTGTCAACTTTCTTACAATTGAAATTTTAACATAGATTTAGATACCCATTTGAGAGATAAGCATGGACACCTATCTTTACGAGATTTCGATATATTTTGACCCTCGTTCAAGGTTGGTAAAACCAAAGTTGAAAATATGGACTTTTGTCCATTTTCTCGGAGTTGAGTTTTGAAAATGGATTTAGGTACCCATTTGAGACATAAGCATGGAAAGCTATTTGTATGAGATTTGGATTTATTTTGGCCCTCGTTCAAGGTTAATAAAACCAAGATTGAAAATATGGACTTTTCTCGAATTTCTTGGAATTGGAATTTTAAAGTTGATTGAGATACCCATTTGAAAGATAAGCATGGACACCTATTTTTATGAGAGTTGGAGTTAGTTTTTCCCTCGTTTAAAGTTGGTCAAACCAAGGTTGAAAATATGCACTTTTGTTGACTTTCACAGAATTGAGTTTCGAAAGAGGATTTAGGTACCCATTTGAGAGTTAAGCATGAAGACCTACTTTTATGAGATTTGGAGCTATTTTGGACCTCGTTCAAGGTTGGTCAAACCAAGGTTGAAAATATGTGCTTTTGTCGACTTTCTTGGAAATGATATTTTAGACTAGATTTAGATACCCATTTTAGAGATAAGCATCGACAACTATTTTTATGAGCTTTAGAGCTATTTTGGCCCTCGTTCAAGGCTGCTCAATCCAAGGTTTAAAACATGCACTTTTGTCGAATTTCTAAAAATTGAGTTTTTCAAGTGGATTTAGGTACGCATTTGAGAGATAAGCATGGGACCCTATTTTTATCAGACTTGGATATATTTTGGCCCTCGTTCAAGGTTGGTCAAACCAAGTTTTAAAACTTCCAGTTTAGTCAACTTTCTCGGAATTGAGTTATGAAAGCGAATTTAGGTACCCATTTGAGAGATAAGCATGGACACCTATTTTTATGAGAGTTGTAGTTATTTTTTCCCTTGTTCAAGGTTCGTCAAACCAATGTTGAAAATATGCACTTTTGTTGACTTTCATGGAATTGAGTTTTGAATGTGGATTTTGGTACCCATTTGAGAGTTAAGCATGAACACCTACATTTATGAGAATTGGACTTATTTTGGCTGTCGTTCAAGTTTGGTCAAAACAAGGTTGAAAATATGTGCTTTTGTCGACCTTCTCAGAATTGAAATTTTAGAGTAGATTTAGGTACCCATTTTAGAGATAAGCATGTGCACCGTTTTTTTATGAGATTTGGCTCTATTTTGGCCCTCGTTCAAGGTTTCTCAAACCAAGGGTGAAAATTTGCACTTTTGTCGACTTTCTTACAACTGAGTTTGAAAGTGGATTTAGGTACCCATTTGAGAGATAAGCATGGTCACCTACTTTTATGATATTTGTAGTTATTTTGTCTCTCGTTCAAAGGATGGTAAATCCAAGGTTGAAAATATGCACTTTTGTCGACTTTCATGGAATTGAGTTTTGAAAGCAGATTTATGTACCCATTTGAGAGATAAGCATGGACACCAATTTTTATGAGGTTTCGAGCTATTTCTTCCCTTGTTCAAGCTTTGTAAAACCAAGGTTGAAAATATGCACTTTTGTCGACTCTCTGGGAAATGTGTTTTCAAAGTGGATTTAGGTACCCATTTGAGAGATAAGCATGTACAACTATTTTTATGAGATTTGGAGCTATTTTGGCCCGCGTTCAAGGTTTGTCAAACCAAGGTTGAAAATATGCACTTTTCTCGACTTTCTCGGAATTGAAAATTTAAAGTAGATTTAGATACCCATTTGAGAGATAAACATGGACACCTATTTTTATGATATTTGGAGCTATTTTAGCCCTCGTTTAAGGTTGGTAAATCTAAGGTTTAAAATATGCACTTTTTTGAGTTTCTCATAATTCAGTTTTGAAAGTGGATTTAGGTACTCATTTTAGAGATAAAGATGGACACCTATTTTTATGAAACTAGGAGCTATTTTGGCCCTTGTTCAAGGTTGGGCAAACTAAGGTTGAAAATATGAAATTTCGTCGACTCTCTCGGAATTGAGTTTTAAAAGTGGATTTAGGTAACGATTTGAGAGATAAGTATGGACACCCTTTTTTATCAGATTTGGAGCTATTTAGACACTCATTCAAGGTTTGTCAAACCAAGCTTGAAAATATGCACTTTTTCGACTTTCTCGGAATTGAAATTTTAAAGTAGATTTAGATACCCATTTGAGAGATAAGCATGGACACCTATTTTTATGAGATTTGGAGTTTTTTTGGCCCTTGGTTAAGGTTGGTCAAACCTAGGTTGAAAAGATGCAGTTTTGTCGACTTTCTTGAAATTGAGTTTTGAAAGTGGATTTAAGTACCCATTTCAAAGATAAGCATGGACACCTATTTTTATGAGATTTGGAGCTATTTTGGCTCACAATAAAGGTTGGTCAACTAAGGTTCAAAATATGTTATTTCGTCAAGTATCTCGAAATTGAAATTTCAAAGTAGATTTATATACCCATTTGAGAGATAAGCATGGACACCTATTTTTATGAGATTTGGGGTTATTTTGGCCCTCGTTCAAGGTTGGAGAAACCAAGGATATGCAATTTTGTCGACTTTCTCGAAATTGACTTATTAAAGTAGATTTAGATACCCATTTGAAAGATAAGCGTGGATACCTATTTTTATGATATTTTTAGTTATTTTGGCCCTCATTCAAGGTTGGTAGAACCAAGGGTGAAAAGATCCACTTTTGTCGACTTTCTTGGAATTGAGTTTTGAAAGTGGATTTAGGTACCCATTTGAGAGATAAGCATGGGCACCTATTTTTATGAGATTTGGAGTTATTTTGGCCCTCATTCAAGGTTGGTCAAACCAAGGTTGAAAATATGCACCTTTGTCGACTTTCACGTAATTGAGTTTTGAAAGTCAATTTAGGTACCCATTTGAGAGATAAACATGGACACCTATTTCTATGCGATTTGGAGCTATTTTGGCCCTCATTCAAGGTGGTACAAACCGTGGTTGGAAATATGCACTTTTGTCGACTTTCTCATAATTAAAATTTTAAAGTAGATTTAGATACCTATTTGAGAGATAAGCATGGACACCTATTTTTATGAGATTTAGAGCTATTTTGGCCCGCGTTTAAGGTTGGTCAAATAAGGGTAGAAAAGATGCACATTTGTTGACTTTCTTGGAATTGAGTTTTGAAAGAGGATTTAAGTACCCACTTGATAGATAAGCATGGACATCTATTTTTATGAGATTTGGAGTTATTTTGACCCTCATTCAAAGTTGGTCAAACCAAGGTCGAAAATATGCACTTTTGTAGACTTTCTCGTAATTCAAATTTGAAAGTGGATTTAGGTACCCATTTGACAGATAATCATGGAAACCTATTTTTATGATATTTGGAGATATATTGGCCCTCATTCAACGTTGGTCAAACGAAGGTTGAAAATATGCACTTTTTTCAACTTTCTCGGAATTGAAGTTTTAAAGTAGATTTAGATACACATTTGAGACATAAGCATCGAAACCTATTTTTATGAGATTTGGAGTTGTTTTGGCGCTCATTCAAGGTTTCTCAAATGAAGATTGAAAATATGGACTAATATCGACTTTCTTGGAATTGAATTTTGAAAGTGAATTTAGGTACCCATTTGAGTCATAAGCATGAACACCTATTTTTATGAGACTTGGAGCTATTTTAGTACTCGATCAAGGTTGGCCAAACCAAGATTGAAAATATGCACTTTTCTCGACTTGCTCGAAATTGAGTTTTGAAAGCAGATTTAGGTACCTATTTGAGAGATAAGCATGGGCACCTATTTTTATGAGATTTGGAGTTATTTGGGCCCTCATTCAAGGTTGGTCAAACCAAGGTTGAAAATATGCACCTTTGTTGACTTTCACGTAATTGAGTTTTGAAAGTCAATTTAGGTACCCATTTGAGAGATAAACATGGACACCTACTTCTATGTGATTTGGAGCTATTTTGGCCCTCGTTCAAGGTAGTACAAACCGTGGTTGGAAATATGCACTTTTGTCGACTTTCTCATAATTTAAATTTTAAAGTAGATTTAGATACCTATTTGAGAGATAAGCATGGACACCTACTTTTATGAGATTTGGAGCTGTTTTGGCCCTCGTTTAAGGTTGGTCAAATAAGGGTTGAAAAGATGCACATTTGTTGACTTTCTTGGAATTGAGTTTTGAAAGTGGATTTAGGTACCCACTTGATAGATAAGCATGGACACCTATTTTTATGAGATTTGGAATTATTTTGACCCTCCTTGAAAGTTGGTCAAACCAAGGTCGAAAATATGCACTTTTGTAGACTTTCTCGTAATTCAAATTTGAAAGTGGATTTAGGTACCCATTTGACAAATAAGCATGGAAACCTATTTTTATGATATTTGGAGATATATTGGCCCTTATTCAATGTTGGTCAAACCAAGGTTGAAAATATGCACTTTTGTCAACTTTCTCGGAATTGAATTTTTAAAGTAGATTTAGATACCCATTTGAGACATAAGCATGGAAACCTATTTTTATGAGATTTGGAGTTGTTTTGGCGCTAATTCAAGGTTGCTCAAATGAAGATTGAAAAGATGGACTAATGTCGACTTTCTCGGAATTGAATTTTGAAAGTGGATTTAGGTACCCATTTGAGTCATAAGCATGAACACCTATTTTTATGAGACTTGGAGCTATTTTAGTAATCTATCAAGGTTGGCCAAACCAAGATTGAAAATATGCACTTTTCTTGACTTGCTCGAAATTGAGTTTTGAAAGTGGATTTAGGTACCCATTTGAGAGATAAGTATGAACACCTATTTTTATGAGATTTGGAGTTATTTTGGCCCTCATTCAAGGTTGGTCAAACCAAGGTTGAAAATATGCACTTTTATCGACTTTGTCGGAATTGAAATTTTAAAGTAGATTTAGATACCCATTTGAGGTATAACCATGGACACCTATTTTTATGATATTTGGAGCTATTTTTTCAGTCGTTCAACGTTGGTTAAACCAATCTTGAAAATATGCACTTTTGTGAACTTTATCGGAATTGAGTTTTTGAAAAGTGGATTTTGGTACCCATTTGAGTTTTGAAAAGTCGATTTAGGTACCCCCTTGACAGATAAGCATGGACACCTATTTTTATGAGATTCGGAGATATTTTGGCCCTTGTTCAAGGTTGTTCAAACCAAGGTTGAAAACATGCACCTTTGTTTACTCTCTCGTGTTGATGTATATGTAACTTCAGAATGTATTCACTTGTATTTCTTATGTATTGTACCCCGATGTTTATTCTGGGATGTATTTGTAATGTACTTGAGTCATGTCATGCCCCGATGTTCCTATCGGGAGTTTCTATAATGTAAACAAGTCATGTTAAGTCAAGATGGGTAACCCTCCTATTGTCTAAGGGTTAAAGTCCTCGCAGTTCTAGGGCACTAGGATTGTTAGACTCACCTAGTGAAGTCGTCCCTAGTAGAGTTTAGTTAAGTCGGGAATTAGTATAAATTGAGAGCTAGCCTCTCTATTTATCACACACTCACTCACACTAAGTTGTAGTGCATAGATGTGGAAGAATAAGACACTGTGGCTAGGAAGAAAGAGGTTACTGCTGTCAGGAGATCATCTTACTGTTTTGGGCTTTTACTTTTGGTGCTGATTCTATCTCTGAGGAAGTTGTGGGGTTTTCGCCATTTATGGTTTCCCCGAGGAAAAACACTGTGTTCATTGTCTCTTGTGTTTGATTGTTGTGCTTGTTGTTCTCTTAGTTAAAGATCCTAACATAATGCTAGCTTAATATTAAAAATCTAACATGGTGTCAAAGCTAACCTAAGAATAAGACACGGTGCAACTGTGGGAACTAGGGCTTCCTACTTTGTGGATCTCTCTCCATAGATTTTCAGCAAAATAAGGTTGGATTAACTTTACTCCTTAGGGTGCATCTTTTTGTTGAAGCAGAATCCAATTCTGAGGTTTTTCAATTTTGGACCCGACACTGCTGCCAAAAATTAGGGCTTTCCACAGAAGTGGAATTTTTCAGTGAGCCCGGGCCTAGATTGATCTCCTCCTCAAAATTGAAGTTACGGATCAAGATCAAAGCATTTGGTTGGACAGAACTCTAGAAAAGAAAAACCCTAATCTACTCCTGAACCAGCACTACAGAATTTCAGCTCCAAAACCAGATCCGATATCTTGAACTGGTAAGATCCAAATATTTTGTATTTCCATTTGAGGTTCTCAGTTAATATGTCTCATCATACCAATCTTGATGAAAATATTGAGGGAGCTGATAACTTCCGAGCCTAGAAGTATAGGATCTCCCTAGTCCTGGAAGAAAGTGAGTTGGACTCCTATATCAATGAGGAGGTTCTAGTTCTAGAGGAAGATGAGGCTAAGGCCTTACACAAGAAGATGGTTATGGAAAAGAGGATCATTGCTGATTCAATCAAGGATCACCTCATACCACAGGTATCCTCCCTAAAGACACCTAAATCTATGTTTGATGCCCTAACCAATTGTTTGAAGGGAAGAACATAAACCAGAAGATGACTCTGAGAAAACAAGTGAAGAATGTAAAGATCCAGAATGCTGAGACCATCCTTTCATACTATACAAGGGCCTCTTAGATCAAGGAACAACTAGAAGCAGTAGATGAAGAAGTGGAAAATGCAGAGATTGTAATGACCACCTTGAATGGTCTCCCTAGATCATGGGACTCCTTTATTCAAGGGATATGTGCCAGAAAGAAGTTAGTCAAGTTTAGCAGATTATGGGAAAAATTCTCTCAAGAATAAGCTCGGATAGCAGCTCGAGAAGAAAAGATGGGAAGTGATGATCAAGCCCTCACAGTTCATTCCAAGAAAAGCAAAAGAAGTTCTCATCACTCTAGAGGTAAGCATTTCTCTAAATCTAACTCTAGAAAAGACTTGTCTAGAAGCAGATGTTATACATGTGATGAAGTAGGACACTTTGCAAAAGATTGTCCTAAAAGGAAAAATAAGAAAAAGGGAAACAAGAGAAGACATCATGCTCATACTGTAGAGGATGATGAACTCAGTAGGGATGTGACATTTTCTTCCCAGGATTCAATAAGATTGACATCAGCAGGGATGTGACATTTGATGAAGACACAACTTACAACAAATCCAGAAAGAGACCTATTGAAGTTCCTGAAGAAGCAGAAGCACCCAAAATTCATGATACAACCATGAACGAAGAAACTCAAGAAGAAGATAGAGAATTTGAAGAACCACAAAGACCTGTAGATCCACCGCAAGAGAAGAATCCTCATAAGAGGAAACTTGCTTGGGTACGAGAAGCTATCCAAGGTGCAGAAACATATGGGGCTCCACAAGAGAATCACAGAGAAAGAAAGAGGACTAGATCCTACTCTAGGTATGTAGCATTACTATGTGATTTCATCGATAAAGAACCTTCCAACTATGAAGAAGCGGTAGAATGGAAAGAATGGAAGGATGCTATGATCGAAGAGTATCAATCAATTATGAAGAATGATGTTTGGGATGCTGTCCCAAGACCATAAGGGAAGTTAGTTGTAACTTCCAAATGGATCTACAAGATCAAGCATGCTACAGATGGTAGCATAGAGAAATATAAAGCAAGATTTGTTGCTCGTGGTTTCTCCTAGAAAGAAGGAATAGATTATGAAGAAACTTTTGCACCTGTAGCCAAATACACTTCCATCATATCAATACTTGCTCTGGCTACAGTGATGAAATGGAAGATACACGAGATGGATGTCGAGACTACTTTCTTGAATGGTGTGGTAGAAGAGGAAGTGTATGTGGAGCAGCCACTAGGTTTTGAGACACATGATAGGGTGTCTCATGTGTGTAGATTGAAGAAAGCCTCGTACGGTTTGAAACAGGCACCCAGGACATGGTATGGCAGAATTGATAGCTTTCTATCTAGTTTGGGCTTTACCAAGAGTAAAGAAGATTCCAACCTTTACTACAAGGTTGAATATGGCAACACAATGATGCTCCTACTGTATGTAGATGATCTGTTTGTAGCAGGTATGGATGGGTTGATTGCTGATACAAAGAGTTTGAAATGAAGGACTTGGGTATGATGCATTATTTTCTAGGCATGGAGGTGTGGCAGAGTGTAGATGGGATTTCCCCATTATAACGATGATGGATTGCAAGGCCATGATCACACCCATGGCATCGAACCTGAAGCTATTGAGTGATGCTTCATCAGAAGCTATTGATACCACGATGTATCGTTAGATGATTGGGTCCTTGATGTACCTAATGAACATGAGACCAGATATTTGCTTTCCTATGAACACCTTGAGTCAGTTCTTAACATATTCGAGACATGTTCACTTGATTGATGCAAAGCATATTCTAAGGTACCTAAGGGGTGCAGTTGATTATGGGCTCAAGTATGATGTGAATAAGAAGATTAACCTGGAAGGTTATGTTGATTCAGATTGGGAAGGCAGTGCCATCGATAGGAAGAGCACTTCAGGATGTTGTTTTAGTATGGAATCAGGTGTAATCTCTTGGTTTAGTAGGAAGCAATCCTATGTGGCACTGATTTCAGCTGAAGGAGAGTATGTTGTAGCTTGTTCAGCTAGTTTCGAGGCAGTATGGCTCAGGAAGCTACTGTTTGAATTATTTGATCTCCAGATGGATGCTACTTGTATACATTGTGACAACCAGAGTTGTGTGAAGTTTTCAAAGAACCCGATGTTCCATGACAAGTTGAAGCATATTGAGATCAAGTATTACTATATCAGGGATATGGTGCAGAGGGGAGCAGTGAAGCTCCAGTATGTTGCGATGGATGATCAAATAGTTGATGTGTTGACGAATCCATTTGCTAGAGTGAAATTTGAGTTCTTCAGGGACAATCTTGGTGTTCTCCAAATCAAGGTTCCCTCCAAGGGGAAGTGATGAGTCCATAAGCCATTCTAACGAGTAGGTCAGATGTAAGGGCTGAGCCATTCTGTCATGGTGAGAGGATTAGTTCCTTCCATGTTAGATATGAGTGTTGATCCATTCTGATATGACTATAGGATTGGTTCCTACATGATCATATATAAGGGCTATTGCCATTCTTGGAATGGAGCTTCCTAGTGAGTTACCAGGAATACTTGGTCTAGGACTGAGGGCCATTCTGATACGATTGTAAGATGTAGTCTTACATGATCAGATGTGAGTGCATGGCCATTGTGATGTGATTGAGGGATGTGTTCCCACTTGATCAGATATAAGGGTTGTTGCCATTCTGTCATGGTGAGAGGATTGCTTCCTTCCATGTCAGATGTGAGTGTCGACCATTCTGATGTGACTGTAGGATTAGTTCCTACATGATCAGATGTGAGGGCTACCACCTTTCTGACGAGTAGGTCAGATGTGAGTGTCGGCCATTTTGATGTGACTATATGATTATTTCTTGCATGATCAGATGTAAGGGCTACTGTCTTTCTAAAAAGTAGGTCAGATGTGAGTTCCGACCATTCTGAAAAGTAGGTCAGATGTAAGGGCTACTTCCATTCTCTTAATGGAGGCACCTGGTCAGTTACCAAGAACCCTCAGTCTAGGACTGAGTGCCTTTCTAACGAGTCAAGGTCAGATGTGAGTGTTGTCCATTCTGACTTAGGGTCAGATATAAGGGCTACCAAAGACCTACAAGGAGGTAGGCCTACAACCAACATGAGAAAGGGTTGGCTATGTAGAACTTCCTGTGACGAGAAGAATCATGAGATAGTACATATGATGATGACCCAGTGATGATCTAGATCAAGCTATGATTCAGATCGAGTTATGATGTCTCTGAGATGATCCATATCGAGTGATGATTCAGATCTATAAGTGATGATCCAGATCTAGTGATGATGACCTTGTGATGATTCAGATAGAGTGATGATCCAAATCTAGTGATGATGATCTAGATCTAGATGAAGATGAATTGAAGCTGAAGATGACTTGAAGATGAAGATGACGAGAACTCGACGATGACCTAGATGATACATAGAAGAAGACTTGTGCTGAAAAATTGTGTCGAGAGAATACCTTCCTAGTTAAGAGCGAGTGTTGATGTATATGTAACTTTGGAATGTATTCACTTGTATTTCTTATGTATTGTACCCCAATGTTTATTCCGGGATTTATTTGTAATGTACTTGAGTCATGTCATGCCCCAATGTTCCTATCGGGAGTTTCTATAATGTAAACAAGTCATGTCAAGACAAGATGGGTAACCCTCCTATTGTCTAAGGGTTAAAGTCCTGGCAGTTCAGGGGCACTAGGGTTGTTAGACTCACCTAGTGAAGTCAGCCCTAGTAGGGTTTAGTAAAGTCAGGAATTAGTATAAATAGAGAGCCAGCCTCTCTATTTATCACACACTCACTCACACTCAGTTGTATCACATAGATGAGTAAGAAGAAGACACTGGGGCTAGGAAGAAAGAGGTTACTGCTGTTGGGAGATCATCTTACTATTTTGGGGTTTTACTTTTGGTGTTGATTCTATCTCTGAGGAAGTTGCGGGGTTTTCTTGATTTATGGTTTCCCCAAGGAAAAACACTGTCTTCATTGTCTCTTGTGTTTGGTTACTGTGCTTGTTGTTCTCTCAGTTAAAGATCCTAATATAATGCTAGCTTAATGTTAAAAATCTAACATCTCGAAATTGAGTTTTGAAAGTGGATTTAGACACCCGTTTGAGAGATAAGCATGGACACCTATTTTTATGAGATTTGGAGCTATTTTGGCCCTCGTTCAAGGTTGGTCAAACCAAAGTTGAAAATATGCACTTTTGTGAACTTTATCGGAATTGAGTTTTGAAAAGTGGATTTAGGTACCCATTTGAGAGATAAGCATGGATGCCTATTTTTATGAGATTTGGACTTATTTTGGCCCTCGTTCAAGGTTGGTCAAACCAAGGTTGAAATATTCACTTTTGTCGACTTTCTCAGAATTGAAATTTTAAAGTAGATTTAGATACCCATTTGAGAGATTTGCATGGACACCTATTTTTATGATATTTGGAGCTATTTCAGCCCTTGTTCAAGGTTCTTCAAACCAAGGTTGAAAACATGCACTTTTGTCGACTTTCTTGGAATTGAGTTTTGAAAGTAGATTTAGATACCCATTTGAGAGATAAGCATGGACACCTAGTTTTATGAGATTTGGAGCTATTTTGGCCCACGTTCAAGATTGGTTAAAGCATGGTTTAAAATATGCACTTTTGTTGACTTTCTCGGAATTGAGTTTTGAAAGTGGATTTAGGTACCCATTTGAGAGATAAGCATGGACACCTATTTTTACGAGATTTGGAGCTATTTTGGTCCTCCTTCAAGGTTGGTAAAATCAAGGTTGAAAATATGCACTTTTGTCAACTTTATTGGAATTAAAATTTTAATGTTGATTTAGATAACATATGTAAGATAAGCATGGATACCTACTTTTATGATATTTTGAGCTATTTTGGACCTCGTTCAAGGTTGGTCAAACCAAGGTTGAAAAGATGCACTTTTTTTTGACATTCTCAGAATTAAGGTTTGAAAGTGGATTTAGGTACTAATTTGAGAGATAAGCATGGACACCTATTTTCATGAGATTTAGAGCTATTTTGGCCGTCATTCAAGGTTGGTCAAACCATGATTGAAAAGATACAGTTTTGTCGACTTTCTTATAATTGAGTTTTGAAAGTGGATTTGGGTACCCATTTAAGAGATAAGCATGGTGACCTATTTTTATGATATTTGAACCAATTTTGGCCCTCATTCAAACTTGGTCAAGCCAATGTTGAAAATATGCACTTTTTTCAACTTTATCGGATTTAAATTTTCAAAGTGGATTTAGGTATCGATTTGGGAGATAAGCATAGACACATATTTTTATCAGATTTGGAGCTATTTTTGCTGACGTTCAAGGTTGGTCAAACCAAGGTTCAAAATATGCACTTTTCTCAACTTTCTCAGAATTGAAAATTTAAAGTAGATTTAGATACCCATTAGAGAGATAACCATGGACACCTATTTTTATGAGATTCTGAGCTATTTTGGCCATCGTTGAAGATTGGCCAAACGAAGGTTGAAAATATATGCTTTTTTTACTTTCTCAGAATAGAGTTTTGAACATGGATTTAGGAACCCATTTTTATGAGGTTTGGAGCTATTTTGGCCCTCATTCAAGGTTGGTAAAACCAAGGTTGAAAATATGCACTTTTGCTAACTTTCTCGAAATTGAGTTTTGAAAGTTGATTTAGGTAGCCATTTGAGAGATAAGCATGGGACACCTATTTTTATCAGATTTGGAACTATTTTGGCACTCATTCAAGGTTGGTCAAACCATGGTTGAAAATATGCACTTTTTTCAACTTTCTCAGAATTGAAATTTTAACGTAGATTTAGACACCCATCTGAGAGATAAGCATGGACACTTATTTTTATGAGATTTGTAGCTATTTTGTCCCGCGTTCCAGGTTGGTCAAACCAAAGTTAAAAAGATGCACTTTTGTTAACTTTCTCAGAATTGAGTTTTGAAAGTAGATTTAGGTACCCATTTAAGAGATAAGCATGGACACATATTTTTATGAGATTTGGAGCTATTTTTGGCTCTCTTTCAAGGTTGGTCAAACCAAGATTGAAAATATGTGCTTTTGTCAACTTTCGCAGAATTGAAATTTTAAGTAGATTTAGACACCCATTTGAGAGATAAGCATGGACACCTATTTTTATGATATTTGAAGTTATCTTGTCCCTTTTTCAAGGTTGGTCAAACTAAGTTTGAAAATATGCACTTTTGTTGACTTTCTTAGAATTGAGTTTGAAAGTGGATTTAGGTACCCATTTGAGAGATAAGCATACACAACTATTTTTATGATATTTGGAGTTATTTTGACTCTCGTTCAAGGTTGTGCAAATCAAGGTTGAAAATTTGCACTTTTGTCAACCTTCACGGAATTTAGTTTTGAAAGTAGATTTAGGTACACATTTGAGAGTTAAGCATGGACACCTATTTTTATGAGATTTTTATCTATTTTGCCCCTCGTTCAAGGTTGGTCAAACCAAGGTTGAAAATATGCACTTTTGTTGACTTTCTCAGAATTTAAATTTTAAAGTAGATTTAGATACCCATTTTAGAGATAAGCATTGACACCTATTTTTATGAGATTTGGAGTTGTTTTGGCCCTCGTTCAAGGTTGCTCAAATGAAGGTTGAAAAGATGCACTTTTGTGGACATTGTTGGAATTGAGTTTTGAAAGTGGATTTAGGTACCCATTTGAGAGATAAGGATGGGCACCTATTTTTATGAAACTAGGATGTACTTTGGCCCTCGTTCAAGGTTGGTAAAACGAAGTTTTGAAATATGCACTTTTGTTTACTTCCTAGGAATTGAGTTTTGAAAGCGGATTTAGGTGCCCATTTGAGAGATAAGCATGGACACCGATTTTTATGAGATTTGGAATTATTTTGGATCTCATTCAAGGTTGGTGAAGCCAAGGTTAAAAATATGCACTTTTTTCGACTTTCTTGGAATTCAAATTTTAGAGTAGATTTAGATACCGATTTGAGAGATAAGCATGGACACCTATTTTTATGAGATTTTGAGCTATTTTGGACCTCATTAAAAGTTCTTCAAATCAAGGTTGAAAAGATGCACTTTTGTCGACTTTCTTAGAATTGATTTTTGAAAGAGGATTTAGGTACCCATTTGAGATATAAGAATGGACACCTATTTTTATGAGATTTGGAGCTATTTTGGCCTGTGTTCAAGGTAAGTAAATTCAAGGTCAAAAATATCCACTTTTTTTACTTTCTTGGAATTGAGTTTTTTAAGTGGATTTAGGTACCCATTTGAGAAATAAGCATGGACACCTATTTTTATGAGATTTGGAGGTATTTTCAGCCTTGATCATGGTTTCTCAAACTAAGGATGAAAATATGCACTTTTGTCAACTTTCTCAAAATTTGAAATTTAAAGTAGATTTAGATACCCATTTGAGAGATAAGTATGGACACCTATTTTTATGAGATTTGGAGTTGTTTTGGCCCGTATTCAAGGTTGCTCAAACCAAAGTTGAAAAGATGCACTTTTGCCGACTTTCTCAGAATTGAGTTTTGAAGGTGGAGTTAGGTACCCATTTGAGAGATAAGCATGGCCAATCATTTTTATGATACATGAAGCTATTTTGGCCATCGTTCATTTTTTGGTCAAACCAAGGTTGAAAATATGCATCTTTTCGACTTTCTCTGAATTGAGTTTTGAAAGTAGATTTAGGTAGCCATTTTAGAGAGAAGCACGGACACCTACTTTTATGAGACTTGGAGTTATTTTGGCCCTTGTTTAGGTTTGGTCAAACTAAGGTTGAAAATATGCACTTTTTTTTACTTTCTCGGAATTGAGATTTTAAAGTAGATTTAGATACCCATTTGAGAGATAAGCATGGACACCTATTTTTATGAGATTTGGAGTTATTTTATCCCTTGTTCCTGTTTGGTCAAACCAACGTTGAAAAGATGCACTTTTGTGAACTTTCTTGGAATTCAGTTTTTAAAGTGGATTTAGGCACCCATTTAAAATATAAGCATGGACATATATATTTTTTATGAGATTTGGACCTATTTTGGCCCTCGTTCAAGTTTGGTCAAACCAAGGTTGAAAATATGCACTTTTGTCGACTTTCTTGGAATTGAAATTTTAAGGTAGATTTAGATACCCATTTGAGAGATAAGCATGGAAACCTACTTGTATGAGATTTGGAACTATTTTGGTCACTGTTCAAGGTTGGTCATACCAAGGTTGAAAAGATTTACTTTTGTCGACTTTCTTGGAATTGAGTTTTGAAAGTGGATTTAGGTACCCATTTGAGAGATAAGCATAGAAAGTTATTTTTTTTAGATTTGGAGCTATCTTAGCCCTCATTCAAGGTTGGTCAAACCAAGGTTGAAAATATGCACTTTTGTCGAATTTCCTAGGATTAAGTTTTCAAAGTGGATTTAGGTACCCATTTGAGATATAAGCATGGACACCTATTTTTATGAGATTTGGAGATATTTTGGCCCTCGTTCAAGGTTGGTCAAACCAAGGTGGACAATTAGCACTTTTGTCGACTTTCTCAGAATTGAAATTTAAGTATATTTACTTACCCATTTGGGAGATAAGCATGGACACCTATTTTTCTGATATTTGGAGCTATTTTGGATCTCATTCAAGGTTATTCAAATTAAGGTTGAAAAGATACACTTTTGTCGACTTTCTCAGAATTGAGTTTTGAAAGTGGATTTAGGTACCCATTTGAGAGATAAGCATGGACACCTATTTTTATGAGAATTGGAGCTATTTTTTCATTCGTTCAAGCTCGGTCAACCCAAGGTTCAAACTATTCACTTTTGTCGACATTCTTGAAATTGAAAATTTAAAGTAGATTTAGATAAGCATTTGAGAGATAAGCAAGACCACCTATTTTTATGAGATTTGGCTCTATTTTGGCCCTCATTCAAGGTTGGTCAAACAAAGGTTGAAAATATGTGCTTCTGTCAACTTTCTCAGAATTGAAATTTTAAAGTAGATTTAGATACTCATTTGAGAGATAAGCATAGACACCTATTTTTATGATATTTGGAGCTATTTTGGCCCGCGTTAAAGGTTGGTCAAACCAAGGTTGAAAAGATGCACTTATTTTTATGAGATTTGGAGTTATTTTGGCCCACTTTCAAGGTTGGTCAAACCAAGGTTGAAAATATGCACTTTTGTTCAATTTCTGGGAATTGAGTTTTGAAAATGGATTTAGGTACCCATTTGAGAGATAAGCATGCAAACCTATTTTTATGATATTTGGATCTTTTTTGGCCCTCGTTCAAGGCTAGTCAAACTAAAGCTGAAAATATGGACTTTTGTCGAATTTCTTGGAATTGAAGTTTTAATTTCGATTTAGATACCCATTTGAATGATAAGCATGGAAACCTATTTTTATGAGAGTTCGAGTTATTATGGCCATCATTGAAGGTTGAAAATATCCATTTTCGTCGACTTTCACGGAATTGAGTTTTGAAAGTGGATTTGGGTACCCATTTTAGAGTTAACCATGAACACCTCTTTTATGAGATTTGGAGCTATTTTAGCCCTCGCTCAAGGTTGGGGAAACCAAGGTTGAAAATATGCGCTTTTGTCGACTTTCTCGGAATTGAAATTTTAGAGTAGATCTAGATACCCATTTTAGAGATAAGCATGGACACCTATTTTTATGACATTTGGAGCTATTTTGGCCCTCGATCAAGGTTGTGCAAACCAAGGTTGAAAAGATGTGCTTTTGTCGACTTTCTCATAATTGAGTTTTGAAAGTGGATTTAGGTACCCATTCGATAGATAAGCACGGGAACCTATTTTTATGAGACTTGGAGCTATTTTGGCCCTCATTCAAGGTTCAAAAACCAAGCTTTAAAATTTGCACTTTTGTCGACTTTCTTGGAATTGAGTTATGAAAGCAGAATTAGGTACCCATTTGAGAGATAAGCATGGACACGTATTTTTATCAGATTAGGAATTATTTCTACCCTTGTTCAAGGTTGGTCAAACCAAGGTCGAAAACATGCACTTTTTTCGACTTTTCTTGTAATTGAAAATTTAAAGTTGATTTTGATATCCATTTGTGACATAAGTATGGACACCTATTTTTATCAGATTTGGAGCTATTTTTGCCCTCGTTCAAGGTTAGTCAAACCAACGTTCAAAATATGCACTTTGTAAAGATTCTCAGAATTGAGTCTTTAAAGTGGATTTAGGTACCCATTTAAAAGATAAGCATGGTCATATATTTTTATGGGATTTGGAGCTATTTTGGCCTAGGTTAAATTTTGGTCAAACCAAGGATGAAAATATGCACTTTTGTAGACTTTTTCATAATTAAAATTTGAAAGTGGATTTAGGTACCCATTTGAGAGATAAGGATGGGCACCTCTTTTATGAGATTTGGAGCTATTTTAGCCCTTGTTCAAGGTTGGTCAAACTAAGGTTGAAAATATTGACTTTTGTTGACTTTCTCATAATTAATTTTTGAAAATGGATTTAGGTACCCATTTGAGAGACTTCATGGACACCAACTTTTATGAGATTTGGAATTATTTTATCCCTCATTCAAGGTTGAAAATATGCACTTTTGTTGACTTTCACATAATTGAGTTTTGAAACTGGATTTAGGTACCCATTTGAGAGCTAAGCATGTACACCTATTTTTATGAGATTTGGTGCTATTTTGGGTCGTGTTCAAGGTTGGTCAAGCCAAGGTTGAAAATAAGCACTTTTGTTGACTTTCACAGAATTGAGTTTTGAAAGTGGATTTAGGTACCCATTTTGAGAGATAAGCATGGACACCTTTTTTTATGAGATTTGGAGCTATTTTGGCCCTCGTCCAAGCTTTGTAAAACCAAGGTTGAAAATATGCACTTTTGTCGACTTTCTCGGAATTGTATTTTTAAAGTGGATTTAGGTACCCATTTGAGAGATAAGCATGTACACCTATTTTTATGAGATTTGGCACTATTTTGGGCCGCATTCAAGGTTGATCAAGCCAAGGTTGAAAATATGCACTTTTGTCGACTTTCTCGGAATTGAAAATTTAAAGTAGATTTAGATACCCATTTGAGAGATAACCATGGACACCTATTTTTATGAGATTTTGAGCTATTTTGGCCCCCGTTTTAGGTTTGTCAAACCAAGGTTGAAATTATGCACTTTTTTTGACTTTCTCAGAAATGACTTTTGAAAGTTGATTTAGGTACCCATTTTAGAGATGAAGATGGACACCTATTTTTAGGAGGTTTGGAGCTAATTTGGCCCTAGTTCAAGGTAACGATTGAGTTTTATCAGAATTGAATTTTGAAAGTGGATGTAGGTAACGATTTGAGAGATAAGCATGGACAATTATTTTTATCAGATTTGGAGTTATTTTGACACTCGTTCAAGGTTTGTCAAACCAAGCTTAAAAATATGCACTTTTGTTGACTTTCTCAGAATTGAAATTTTAAAGTAGATTAAATACCCATTTGACAGATAAGCATGGACACCTATTTTTATGAGATTTGGATTTTTTTTTTCCCTCAGTTAAGGTTGGTCAAACCAAGGTTGAAAAGATGCAGTTTTTTCGACTTTCTCAGATTTGTGTTTTGAAAGTGGATTTAGGTACCCATTTGAGAGATAAGCATGGACACCTATTTTATCAGATTTGGATCTATTTTGGGTCTCATTTAAGGTTGGTCAATCTAAGGTTGAAAATATGCACTTTTGTCGACTTTCTCGGAATTGAGTTTTGAAAGTGGATTTAGGTACCCCTTTGAGAGATAAGATTGGAATCCTATTTTTATGAGATTTGGAGTTATTTTGGCCCTCACTAAAGGTTGGTCAATCCAAGGTTGAAAACATGCACTTTTGTTGACTTTCTCATAATTGAAATTTTAAAGTAGACTTAGATACCAATTTGAGGGATAACCATAGAGATCTATTTTTATGAGAATTGGAGCTATTTTTTTCCCTCGTTCAAGGTTGGTCAACCCAATGTTGAAAAGATGCACTTTTGTCAACATTTTATGAATTGAGTTTTGAAAGTGGATTTAGGTACCCATTTAAAAGATAAGCATGGACATATATTTTTATGAGATTTGGAGTTATTTTTGCCCTCGTTCAATGTTGGTTAAGCCAAGGTTGAAAATATGCACTTTTGTAGACTTTCTTAGAATAGAAATTTGAAAGTCGATTTAGGGACCCATCTGAGAGATAAGCATAGACACCTATTTTTTTGAGATTTGGAGCTATTTTGGCCCGTGTTCAAGGTTGGTCAAACCAAGGTTGACAAGATGCACCTTTGTTGACTTTCTTGGAATTGAGTTTTGAAAGTGGATTTAGGTACCCATTTGAGAGATAAGCATGGACACCTATTTTTATAATATTTGGAGCTATTTTGGCCCTTGTTCAAGGTTGCTCAAACCAAGGTTGCAAATATGCACTTTTGTCAACTTTGTTGGAAATGAGTTTTGAAAGTGGATTTAGGTACCCATTTGAGAGACAAGCATGGAAACCTGTTTTTATGAGATTTAGAATTATTTTGGACCTCGTTCAAGGTTGATCAAACCAAGGTTGAAAATATGCACTTTTGTAGACTTTCTCGGAATTGAAATTTTAAAGTACATTTAGATACCCATTTAAGAGATAAGTATGGACACCTATTTTTATGAGATTTGGAGCTATTTTGGGCCTCATTTAAGGTTAGTCAAACTAAGGTAGAAAACATGCACTTGTACTGACTTTCTCGAAACTGAGTTTTTAAAGTGGATTTAGGTGCCCATTTGAGAGATAAGCATGGACACCTATTTTTATGAGATTTGGACCTATTTTGGCCCACGCTCAATATTGGTCAAAGCATGGTTTAAAACATGCACTTTTGTTGACTTTCTTGGAATTGAGTTTTGAAAGTGGATTTAGGTACCCATCTGAGGGATAAGCATCGACAACTATTTTTATGAGATTTGGAGCTATTTTGGTCCTCATTCAAGGTTGGTAAAACCAAGGTTGAAAAGTGCACTTTTGTCAACTTTATTGCAATTGAGATTTTAATGTTTATTTAGATACACATATGTGAGATAAGCATGGACACCTAATTTTATAATATTTTGAGCTATGTTGCACCTCTTTGAATGTTGGTCATAGCAAGATTGGCAAGATGCACTTTTTCTACTTTCTTGGAATTGATTTTTTAAAGTGGATTTAGGTACCAATTTGAGAGATAAGCATGGACACCCATTTTTATCAGATTTGGACCTATTTTGGCTATCATTCAAGATTGGTCAAACCAAGGTTGAAAAGATACACTTTTCTCAACTTTCTCAGAAGTGAGTTTTGAAACTCGATTTAGGTACCCATTTGAGAGATAAGAATGGTTACCTATTTTAATGATATTTTGAGGTTATTTGTCCCTCATTAAAGGTTGGTCAAACCAATGTTGAAAATATGCACTTTTGTTGAATTTCTTGGATTTGAGTTTTGAAAGTGGATTTTGGTCCTGATTTGAGTGATAAGCATGGACACCTATTTTTATGAGCTTTGGAGCTATTTTGGCCCTCGTTCAAGGTTTGTCAAACCAAGGTTCAAAATATGCACTTCTGTCGACTTTATCGGAATTCAAAATTTAAAGTAGATTTAGACACCCATTTGAGAGATAACCATGTAAGCCTATTTTTATGATATTTTGAGCTATTTTGGCTGTCGTTGAAGGTTGGCCAAATGAAGGATGAAAAGATACGCTTTTTTTACTTTCTCGGAATTGCATTCTAAAAGTGGATTTAGGTACCCATTTTAGAGATAAGCGTGGACACCTATTTTTATGAGGTTTGGAGCTATTTTGGCCCTCGTTCAAGGTTTGTAAAACTAAGGTTGAAAACATGCACTTTTGTTGACTTTCTTGGAATCGAGTTTTGAAAGTGGATTTAGGTATCTATTTGAGAGATAAGCACGGAAACCTATTTTTATCATATTTGGAGCTATTTTGGCACTCGCTTAACAAACCAAAGTTGAAAATATGCACTTTTGTCAACTTTCTCGGAATTGAAATTTTAAAGTGGATTAAGATACCCATTTGAGAGATAAGTATGCTCACTTATTTTCATGAGATTTGGAGCTATTTTGGCCCTCATTGAAGGTTGGTCAAACCAAGGTTGAAATGATGCACTTTTGTTGACTTTTTCATAATTGAGTTTTGAAAGTGGATTTAGGTACCCATTGGAGAGATAAGCATGGACACGTATTTTTATGAGATTTTGAGCTATTTTGGCTCTAGTTAAAGGTTGGTCAAACCAAGATTGAAAAAATTTGCTTTTGTCAACTTTCTCAGAATTGAAATTTTAAAGTAAATTTAGATACCCATTTGAGATATAAGCATGGACACCTATTTTTACGATAGTTGGAGTTATTTTGGCCCTCATTCAAGGTTGGTCAAACTAAGTTTGAAAATATGCACTTTTTTCCACTTTCCGGAAATTTCGTTTTCAAAGTGGATTTAGGTACCCATTTGAGAGATAAGCATGGAAACCTCTTTATATGAGATTTGGATCTATTTTGGCCATCGTTCAAGGTTGGTCAAACTAATGTTGAAAATATGCACTTTTGAGGAATTTCTTAGAATTGAAATTTTAAATTAGATTTAGATACCCATTTGAAACATAAGCATGGACACCTATTTTTATGAGATTTTGAGTTATTTTGGTCCTCATTCAAGGTTGGTCAAACAAAGGGTGAAAAGATGCACTTTTGTTGACTTTCTTGGAATTGAGTTTTGAAAGTTGATTTAGGTACCCATTTGAGAGATAAGCATGGACACCTATTTTTATGAGATTTGGAGTTAATTTTTCCCTCGATCAAGGTTGTTTAAACCAAGGTTGAAAATATGCACCTTTTTCAACTTTCACGGAATTGAGTTTTGAAAGTGGATTTAGGTACCCATTTGAGAGTTAAGCATGGACACCTATTTCTATGCGTTTTAGAGCTATTTTGGTCCTCGTTCAAGGTTGGTCAAACCAAGGTTGAAAATATGTACTTTTGTTGACTTGCTCAGAATTGAAATTTTAAAGTAGATTTAGATACCCATTTTAGAGATAAGCATGGACACCTATTTTTATGATATTTGGAGTCGTTTTGGCCCTCATTCAAGGTTTCTCAAACCAAGGTTGAAAAGATGCACTTTTTTCGACATTCTCAGAATTGAGTTTCTAAAGTGGATTTAGGTACCAATTTGAGAGATAAGCATGGTCACCTACTTTTATGATATTTGGAACTATTTTGGTCATCATTCAAGGTGTTTGATTTTTATCATTCAAGCTATCATTATATTAGGATCTTTAACTGAGATAATAACAAGCACAACAATCAAACACAATAGACAATGAACACAATGTTTTTCCTTGGGGAAACTATAAATGGAGAAAACCCCGCAACTTCCTTAGAAATAGAATCAACACCAAAAGTAAAACCTCAAAACAGTAAGATGATCTCTTTATTTCTAGCCCCAGCAACGTCTTCTCCCTCATCTATGCCCTACAACTGAGTGTAAGTGAGTGTGTGATAAATAGAGAGGCTCACTCTCTATTTATACTAATTCTTGACTTGACAATAACTCACTAGGTACGACTTCACTAGGAGAGTCTAATAACCCTAGGGCCCCAAAACTGCGGGAACTTTAACCATTGATCAATAGGAGGGTTACCCACAATGACTTGACATGACTTGTTTACGTTATTAAATCTTTTGATAGGAACATCAAGGTATGACATGACTCTAATACATTACAGAAACATCTTGGAATAAACATCGGGGTACAATACATAAGATATACAGATGAATACATTCTGAAGTTACAAATACATCAACACTCCCTCTTAACTAGGAAGGTATTCTCTCGACACAATTTGTCAGCATTGGTCTTCTTTTCTGTATCATCTGGATCATCATCGAATTTTCATCATCTTCATCTTCAAGTCATCTTCCTCATCGAGTCATATTCATCTTCAAGTCATCTTCATCTTGGATCTGGATCATCACTCAATATGGATCATCATCCCTGGATCTGGATCATCACTGGATCTGGATCATCACTACCAGATCATCATCACTGGATCTGGATCATCACTGCTAGATCATCATCACTGGATATGGATCATCACTCGATCTTGATCATCACAGGGACATCATCACTGGATCTAGACTAGCGTAGATCCAAATTCTAGGCTCTATCAAGCGTCGAGATGGATCAAATCTCTCGAGATGTAAACCTCTTCTTAGGTACCTATTGATTTGATTCAAACCAAAAGACTCAAACTGAAAGACACATCTTTTTATTTAAGGTCCACACATAATATTTTTATTATCAATATTTAATAATATTTATGGCTGACATATAATATTTTTTATTATTTTTTATTTTGTTAGGAACGAACATTACATCATTTCCCCACACATGGTATTAAAACCATATGCAAGGCCCTCCTACAACCATGGGTTGTTTAGGAGGCCTTGCACATGGTCTTAAAACCATTTGCAAGGCCCTCCTACAACCATGGGTTGTTTAGGAGGCCTTGCACATGGTCTTAAAACCATTTGCAAGGCCCTCCTAAACCATGTACAATAAAACCATGGGTTTTTTAGGAAGCCTTGCAAATGGTTTAAAAACCATGTGCAAAGCCTCCTAAACTATGTATAATAAAACCATGGGTTGTTTAGAATGCCTTGCACATGGTTTTAAAACCATGTGCAAGGCCAACATTTTTTGGGGGATAACTCAATTTTGTGTTTTTTTCTTGACTCACATTTTTTTTACGAATAATTAAATTTTTACTTTTTTATTGTTTTGTTAGGTAGGAAGATTACAACATCTCCCCCATATTAGATTGTTTTTGTGGCGGACAGTGATATTATTTTTTATTTTGTGTTACAAAATATTCACTATCATTATTTTTTTTCCGACATGTTACAAAGGTTCACATTACAAGATCTCTCCCGTAATATTCACTATCACTATTATTTTTTTCCAACATGTTACAAACGTTATATCACGTTACAAGATCTCCCCCATACTAGGCTGTAGAGCACCTCTCAGTGCAATCATCACTCAATCTGGATCATCATTGTTGGATCATCATCCCTGGATCTGGATCATCACTCGATTTGGATCATCACTGTTGGATCATCATCATTGGAACTAGATCATCACTTGATCTGGATCATCGCTGGTTCATCATCACAGGTTCTATCTCATGATTCTTCTCGTCACAAGAAGCTCTATAGAGCCAACCATTTTTCATGTTGGTTGTAGGCCTAGCCTCCATGTATTTCTTCTTCAGAACTTACATCTGAACCTAAGTCAGAATGGCCAGCACTCACATCTGACTATGAGAGGAACACATCCAACACCATGTTATAAAGGCACACCACTTACATTCACCAGCATGATAGGACACAACTACTATCATCTGTGAAAAGGCACGACACTCACATCAACCAGCATGTTAGGACACACCTAATACCATCTATGGAAAGACACAGCACTTACAATCACCAGCATGGTAGGACACACCTACTACCATCTGTGACTAAGGAACCAATCCTATAGTCACATTATAATGGACTTCAGCCCTAGGTCGAGGATTCCTAGTAACTAACTAGGTACCTCCATTCTCCCAGAGAATGGAATTCAACACTTATATCTGATCATGTAGGAACCAATCCTATAGTCACATCAGAATGGCTCAGCACTCATATCTGACATGGAAGGAACCAATCCTCTCACCATGACATAATGGCTCAACCCTTACATCTAACCATGGAAGGAACCAATCCTATCACCATGTTAGAATGGCTCATGGACTCATCACTTCCCCTTGGGGGAAACATTGATCTGGAGAATTGTAAGCTTCTCCCTGAATTACTCAAACTTCACTCTGGCCAATGGCTTTGTCAACACATCAGCTATCTGTTTATCCATTGCAACATACTTTAGCTTCAGTGCTCCTCGATGCACCATATCCATGATATAGTGATACTTGATCTCGATATGCTTCGACTTGTCATGGAACACCGGGTTCTATGACAACTTCACACAACTCTGGTTGTCACAATATATACAAGTAGCATCCAACTAGAGATCAAATAAATCAAACAGTAGCTTCCTCAACCATATCGCCTCACAACTAGATGAACAAGCTATGACATACTCTGCTTTAGCTGTACTTAGTGCCACGTAAGACTGTTTCCTACTAAACCAAGAGATCACACCTGATCCCATACTGAAGCAACACCCTGAGGTGCTCTTCCTATAGATGGCACTTCCTACCCAATATGAATCAAGATAAACCTCCAGGTTAATATTCTGATTTTCCATATACTTGAGCCCATAATCAACTGTACCCCTCAGGTACCTCAGAATATGCTTTGTGGCAATCAAGTGAACATGTCTTGGATCTATCAGGAATTGGCTCAAGGTGTTCACAGCAAAGCAAATATCTGGTCTCATGTTCATCAAGTATATTAGGGACCCAATCATCTAACGATACATCATAGCATCAACCGAATCCTATGAAGCATCACTCATTAGCTTCAGGTTCGATGCCATAGGTGTGGTCATGGCCTTGCAATCCATCATTCTGAATCTCTTCAGCATCTCTACTATATACTTCCCTTGTCCCAAGGAAATTCCATCTGCATTCTGCCACACCTCCATGCCTAGAAAATAGTGCATCATACCCAAGTATTCCATTTCAAACTCGACAACAAGATTCCTCTTCGTATCAGCAATCGACCCATCCATACCTGTTACAAATAGATCATCTACATACCATAGGAGTATCACTAGGTTACCATCTTCAACCTTGTAGTAAAGGTTGGAATCTACTTTACTCTTGGTAAAGCTCAAGCTAGATAGAAATATGTCAATTCTACTGTACCATGTCTTGGGTGCTTGTTTCAAACGTGCAGGGTTTTATTCAATTTACACACATGAGAATCCCTATCATGTGTCTCAAAACTGAGTAGCTGCTCCACATACACTTCCTCTTCCACTACATCATTCAAGAAAGTAGTCTTGACATCCATCTGGTGTATCTTCCATTTCATCACTATAGCCAGAGCAAGTACTGATCTGATGGAAGTGTATCTGGATACAGATGCAAAAGTTTCTTCATAATCTATTGATTCTTTATGGGAGAAGCCATGAGCCACAAATCTTGCTTTATATTTCTCTATACTACCATATGCAGCATGCTTGATCTTGTAGATCCATTTGGAAGTTACAATAGACTTCTCTTTTAGTCTTGGGACAACATCCCGAACATCATTCTTCATGATCGATTGATACTCTTCGATCAGAGCATCATTCCATTCTTTTCTTTCTATTGCTTCTTCATAATTGGAAGGTTCTTTATTGACGAAGTCACATAATAAGGCTACATAACCAAAGCAAGACCTGGTTCTTTTTCTTTTTCTGTGATTTTCTTCTGGAGCCCCATATCTTTCTGCACCTTGGATAGCTTCTCGTACCCAAGCAGGTTTCCTCTTGTGAGGATTCTTCTCCTGAGGTGGATCTACAGGTTCTTGAGGTTCTTCTGATTCTCGGTCTTCTTCTTTAATTTCTTCGTTCATAGTTGTGTCATGAATATTGGGTACTTCTGTTTCTTCAGGTTCTTTAGCAGGTCTCTTTTAGGATTTGTTGTAAGCTGAATCTTGGTCAAATGTTTTATCCCTACTGATGTTGATCTTCTTGAATCCTAGGAAGTATATTCTGCAAGCCTTTGAGCTTTCAGAGTATCCCAAAAATATACCCTTCTTTCCTGAAGGATCTAATTTTGTCCTCTTTTCTTTCGGAATGTGTATGTAAACTAGACAACTGAATATTCTGAGATGGCTGACTTATGGTTTCTTGCCGAAAAAGGCTTGTTCTGGGGTCTTGTTCTCGAGTACTCTGTGTGGAGTACAGTTCTATACATACACTGTTGTTCTGGTAGCTTCTTCCCATAGATGCATGGGAATATCTTGATCATGAAGCATATCCCTTGCAGCTTCCATGATCGTTCTATTCTTCCTTTCTGCAACCCCATTCTGTTGTTGATTATATGGAGTAGTGTTACAGCTGCAACTTTTCTCCCAATTTTTTTAAAATTTTGGACCCTCCTTTTAATTTTATCTTTCCTGGGAGTGTTTAATATTCCTAAACTCTATCTTTCCTCTATTACGAATTTGGATTCTCCTGAGTTTGATTTGAGTTCGATTGTTTATCACTTTCGGAGGTTGAATGATATAAAACTGCCAATGCTTTTGACTGTGGAACTTAACCTTTTTATTTTTCTATGTTTTGGTTTTATCGCTGTTGGAGGTTGGTTGAAGTTTGAGTCGGGGTTTTTGATCTCTAAGATGATGCTGTTTTGGACGTGTGACAAAAATTTTAGACCGCTGCACAGCCTTAAGATTTTTCGGACACTTAACGTTTTCGATGATTTTTTTCCTATTTAAATGATGTTTCTGATAACTATCGGAAGTTTGATTGAACAATGAATCGTGACCATAGTTCTCTATGCAGCCGCCGTTGCGGGAGTTAAAAAATGAATGACCCGATGGTTAGTTTTGATTTCCGTCGATTCCTTGGGTTTATTGATAAAATGTTTAATTTGTGGTTTTTTGTTTTAACACTATCAAAAGCCAGTTGAAGTTTGATTCGAAATTGTAGTCGTCTGTGCAGCCACTGTTTCAGAGGATCAATAATAAACGTTTCAACAGATCAGGGCTTATCCTCACCGATTCTGTGTCTTATTGTTTTTCTCTTCGCTATCAGAAAGTTTTATGACTTTGATCGAAAGCTGTAGTCTGATTGATTTCCACCATTGCTGCTCCCGAGCGAACTAAACGTCTGCCATATAACTGCTCCGCTCATCAATGTTTTGTTATGGTTTTCGTTGATATGTTTTATTTCCCGTGGAGCCCGTAGTCTTTCCATCCTCTGCCATTGCGGCTGCGTAATGCACTCATTAGAGAAATTTTGGGGTCTAAAATGGGCCTCCTAAGGAAAATAATAAAATAATAGTTAAAATAATAAAATAATATTGATTAATTTTGGAGGAAGA